>JADRCC010113089.1:0-12024 GCA_019843855.1 Hylomyscus alleni
TTTTTTTTTTTTTAGATTTATCTATTTCGTGTATGTGGGTATACTGTCACTGCCTTCAGACACACCAGAAGAGTGTATTAGATCCCACTACAGATGGTTGTGAGCCACCATGTAGTTGCTGGGAATTGAACTCAGGACCTCAGGAAGAGTGCTCTTAACCACTGAGCCATCTCTCTAGAATGGAAGTTTTCTATATAACTAATACTTAACAACCAACTCCAGTTTGTTCCTTGGGAAGACAATTCTTTAGACAGTAGCCCCATTATTAATTCTATGTTGTAGTCAGGTCCGCAGTGACAAGGTCACTCCTACTATCTCATTCCCAAACTTAGAAAACTTCACATTTTCAACTAAAATCATAAGCGACCTTCCATAGGTTAGCTTTGGAATATGGCATAATGGAGACACTGGCTCAAGACACTGAATACTGTGGTCTGAAGTATGACCCTAGAGGTCGAATCTTAAACTACCCACTGCACCCATTACAGTTAAGTGGAGAGGCCATGACTGTTGACTCCTGTATGCACTGGGTTCTCAGCTGAGATGTCCACAGATCTGTATGCGGCTACCACCACATGCACAGCTGTTTGGTTGAATCCACACTGCCTTAGGTGGAAAGACATCTGCTAGAATTTCATCTGGCTGAAAAGAGTCAAGCACTTTCACAGTGCAAAATCAGCTACCTGACAGGAGGTGGAAGTCTTTAGATATTCAGACTTTTGAGCATTCCTTATTTTTGTTTTGTTTTGTTTTGTTTTTTGAGACAGGGTTTCTCCGTGTAGCCCTGGCTGTCCTGGAACTCACTCTGTAGACCAGGCTGGCCTCGAACTCAGAAATCCACCTGCCTCTGCCTCCCAAATGCTGGGATTAAAGGCGTGCGCCACCACACCCGGCTCCTTATTTTTTTTTAAGATTTATTTATTTAAGTACACTGTAGCTGTCTTCAGACACACCAGAAGAGGGCATCAGATCTCATTATGGATGGTTGTGAGCCACCGTGTGGTTGCTGGGATTTGAACTTGGGACCTTGGGAAGAGCAGTCAGTGCTCTTAACCGCTGAGCCATCTCTCCAGCCCTGAGCATTCCCTATTTTTTGGCACTGTTGCGCTGAGCTGAGTCAGGAAGAACCTGGGTTCATCTCTGTAGAGTACAGTGGGTTTTTTTTAAACCCTAAGAGATACAGAAGTGAATTTCACCTCCTCTGAAACCTTGTGTGCTTCTGTGGAATGTACCGATGACCTCAAAGATAAAGCTAATGCTGGGTTTAGAGCCACTGTGATGGAAGAAAATGTAGAAGCATGCAAGTGCCTGAGTTGCCATCTAAAGAGAGAGACTCTGTGTTGATGGACTTTCCTGGGCTTTGTTTGGGTTGTCACTGTGACAAATGCCTAAAAGAAACAAGTGAAAAGAGGAAAAGTTTGTTTTTGGAACACAGTTGCAGTGGGGCTGGCTGACTTGATTGCTTTTAGGCATATTTCAAGGAGAACATCATGATGGAAGGCACAGTGGAGAAAAACCACCCACTTCATGAAAGCAGAGCGTGTAACAGGAAGGGACCAGGGTAAGACACACCTCTTATAACTATATCCTGTGACTCACTTCCTCTCACCACACCACACCCCTTTCTACCACTTCCCAGCAGTATTGTTGTACTCCTAAATCGTGAAGGATTTATACATTAATTACCTCCAAGTGATTGGGTCTACCTTCTGCAGACTAGGTCCTTAACATATGAACCCCTCAGGGGAATAATCTGTGCCCAAACTGTAATATTTTCTGAACCACACCTTCTTTGTCTGTAAAATGGGATCAGACCTACTTACCATCCCAGGGGTTTAAGAGGCTTAAATGAGATAATGTTGACTACATAGTTTAACATGTAGGTGCTTGCCCTATCTACCTACCTACCCATCTACCTACCTACCTATCCATCTATCTATGTCTGGAGATCAGATCCAAGACATTGCACATGCAAGACAAATGTTCTACCACTGAGTCACATCTCTTGCCCAATAGAAAAACTTAAAAAAGAAAACTATACTTGGGTAGTGTGTGTGTACCCATGTATGCATGTGTGCACCTAAGTTGGTTCTCTCCTTCCACCATATGGGTCCCAAAGATCAAACTCAATTTTCAAGATTGATTGCAATCACTTTTACCTGCTGAAACATCTTTCTGGACCCTTTAAGAAAAGAAAAGAGCTGGGCAGTGGTGGCACACGCCTTTAATCCCAGCACTTAGGAGGCAGAGGCAGGCGGATTTCTGAGTTCGAGGCCAGCCTGGTCTACAGAGTGAGTTCCAGGACAGCCAGTGCTACTCAGAGAAACCCAGTCTCGAAAAAACAAAAACAAAACAAAACAAAAAAAAAAACAAAAAAACAAAAAAAAGAACATTTTTGAAAGAATAAAATCGTGGGGGCTGGAAAGATAGAGCAATTAAGCGCACTGGTTGCTCTTGCAGAAGACCTGGGTTTGGTTCCCAGCACCCACATATCAGACTCCTAACCATCTCTAACCCTAGTTCTAGGGATCCAATACTTTCTTCTGGCAACTGTGGACATCAGGTATGTACATGGTACACAACATACAGGCAAACCATTCATATACATAAAATAAATAAATCATAAAAATTAAAATCACAGATATGAGAAATGTCTCAGAACTAACCCTGATTCTAAAGGACAGGTAAGATGGAGCCTCTTCTAGGGATATCTAACAAAAGAATAAAAATATCCTTTCGAGTCAGGGTCTTGTGTAGCCCAGGCTGGCCATGAACTAGCTATGTAGCTGAGGATACCTTAAACTCTTTCATCCCCAACCTCTGCTTCCCAAATGCTGGGATTACAAATGTGCACCACCATACCTTGTTTTGGAGGTGCCAGTGATTAGACCTAGGGCTTTACCCATCTCAGACAAGCATGTACCAACTGAGCTACATCTCTAGCCCCCAGCTTCTGCATTGTATATTCTTGGAGTATAGGATTTAAAGTTAGGAAGAAGTGTAGAGACAGCTCTGCGGGTGAAAGCACTTGATCCAAAGCCTGATGACCTGAGGTCAATACTCCACGTGTACACCATGGAAGGAGAACCAAGTGTAGAGTGTCCTTTGACACACACATACATGCATACACTCAAAGTGCACCTAGAGATAATAAATAAATGAATAATAGTGTTTTCATTATCAAGAAGTGAAACTCCTTGATTAGCCTTTTCCTTATTAACTGCCCTGAAAATATCCATAAATCCAGAATTTGAAACACAACAGTAAAGATCAGAGTATCCCCACCCCCACTCCTGTGCATTAGATAATCAGGGACATTTTAAGATCCATTTTAATTTTGGGAAAGTGTCAGCAACATTAGTGAGACAAATGAATTCATTTAAAGTAGGCAAAAGAATAATTGAAAAAAGGCACACAGAGCCAAGCACTCTATAGTGTTGGTATTCAAAGACAAATAAGACGTGGGTTCTACCATGAGTTGTGACAGGAGGAAATCTGAGGCAGGAGGATGGAGTTCAAATGGACTAAATGGTCAAACTTAGTCTCAAAAACATAAACAGAAATAAAGGTGATGTGGTTTGCGGTATGTTTTCCTAAGAAGACAGCTTCAGTGGACTGAAAAAGGACTGGGGTCATGGGGGTAATCCACAAAGAGGGTCTTTCCAGGAGGGGCAAGATACATGATAAAGGAAGGATGGTAGCCAGGCATGGTGGCACATGCCTTTAACCCCAGTGCTCAGGAGGCAAAAGCAGGCAGATCTCTGTGAGCTCCAGGCCAGCCAGGGCTTCACAGTGAAGCTCTGTCTCATAAATGGTGAAAGAAAAAAGTAAAGAGAGAGAGGATGTGACTCAGCAGTTGGGTGGTTGCCCAGCGTGGGTGAGGCCCTAGGTTTTGATTCATGCATCACACACATACACATGTACACACACACACACACAGACTTGCAAGGAGAAAGACCTGCAAATGTCAGATCAGGAAGCTGGAAATCCAGTAGCACCCATTTATCTGTGGGTTTTTATTCTCTTTACTTTCATTTACCCAGTCAACCACAGTAGAACTACTACATGGAAAATTCCAGAAATAAAAACAAGTCATGAGCTTTAGGTTGAACATTACTCTGAGCAACATAGCATCTCACCCTGTCCCTACCTGGGCATGAGTCATCCTGTGCCCAGCATGCCCACACCAGTTAGTAAGGTCATTAGCTACTTAGTAGCCCCTTAATTACTCACTCAGTAGCTCTCTTGCTGTCAGATTGACTGCTATGTTACCACAATGCTGCTGTTCAAGAAATCATTTTATGCTGGGTGGTGGTGGTACACGCCTTTAATCCTAGCACTTGGGGAGCAGAGGCAGGTGGATTTCTGAGTTCGAGGCCAGCCTGGTCTACAAAGTGAGCTCCAGGACAGCCAGGGCTATACAGAGAAACCCTGTCTCAAAAAACCAAAAAAAAAAAAAAAAAAAAAAAAAAATTATTTTAGTTAGTAATGGTTCCAAAGCACAAGAGTAGCAATGGAATGATGGAGACAGCAGGACCTAAAACACAGAAGGACAAGTTAATCCTGGGTCTGTGTAAAGATGCTACAGTCACATCATCATCCAGAGGGCTCTATGTAAGTGGTGGTTTCAAGCACCTGCCAAGGTTCTAAAAATATGTCCCTGGTGGCTTAGGAGATGTACTGAATAGACAGTGAAATAAACAGAAAGACAGTTGATAGATAGAAGGTAGATAAATGGTGACAGATGATAGTTATATGATAGACAGACAGATACATAAATAGGCACAGTCCCTCAGTATTACAAAGTATGAATAGGAATGGACCCTGTTATGGTTTGCATATGCTTGACCCAGGGAGTGGCACTATTAGAAGGTGTGGCCCTGTTGGAGTAGGTGTGTCACTGTGGGTGTGGGCTATAAGACCCTCATCCTAGCTGCCTGGAAGCCAGTATTCTGCTAGCAGCCTTCAGATGAAGATGTAGAACTCTTAGCTCCTCCTACACCATGCCTGCCTAGATGCTGTCATGTTCTCACCTTAGTGATAATGGACTGAACCTCTGAACCTGTAAGCCAGACTCAATTAAATGTTGTCCATATAAGAGTTCCCTTGGTCATGGTGTCTGTTCACAGCAGTAAAACCCTAACTAAGACAGACCCATAGACTCATGTGTTGGATGCATGGCCCATAAGGCATGGCACTATTAGGAAGTGTGGCCTTTTTAGAGTGGGTATGACCTTGTTGGAGGAAGTGAGTCACTATGGGGGCCAGTTTTGAGGTCTCATATGCTCAAGGTATGCCCAGTGTGGCTCAGAGTCACTTGTGCTGCCTGCAGATCAAGTTGTAGAACTCTCAGCTCCTCCAGCACTGTATCTGCCTGCACACCTCCATTCAATAATAGACTAAGCCTCTGAAACTATAAGCCAACCCCAATTAAATGTTTTCCTTTCTAAGAGTTGCTGTGGTCATGGTGTCTCTTCACAACCTTAAAACTGTAACTAAGACACAGAGGCAAAGATTGTAGGATATAACATAGTATCTTTCCAGTGACCTCATATCATGTGCTGTTTGCTGCTCTAGCTGGCAGTGAGACCTGGGAGAAAAGAGCTCATAAACGAATCAGACTAAAATCTCATATAATAGCCAACTTTATTCAGAGCATCAGACAGTTATACTCTGAGAGCTAAAAGGAATCACGTGAGTAAAATGTACAATCACAAGGACAAGCCATACAAGGCAAAAACATGTTTTTCCATAGAGGCACATAAAGAAATAACAATAGCCAGTTGCAATGAAGAATCCATGATAAACTCACTCCTATCTGCTACATGTAGGAGGAGCGTGAAAGCACATCCCAAGAACAAGCCGGTGTTTGAAGAAATGGGGGTCACGAGACTCTTGTCTTTATTTCCTGGAGTTTCCTCATAAGCACTCAATTCTCACATAACTTCATTCTTAGACTGTATTCTGACAGCTGACCAAGACAGCACAGTTTGAGTCAATAATCTATAAAACAGCTGCACAAAAATCACAATGTATGACTTAGTAGAACTTAAATAAAACAAGAGAACTCAACAGGGTAGTGGTGGCACACGCCTTTAATCCCAGCACTTGGGAGGCAGAGGCAGGTGGATTGCTGAGTTGGAGGCCAGCCTCATCTACAGAGTGAGTTCCAGGACAGCCAGAGCTACACAGAGAAACCCTGTCTCAAAAAAACAAAAAATAAATAAATAAATAAATAAATAAAAACAAAAAGAAAAAGAAAAAGAAAAGTTAAGTAGGGCAGAAGCAATGGCTCAGCAGTTAAGAGCATGCACACCTTTAATCCCAGCATTCCAGAGTCAGATGCTGGCTGATCTGTGAGTTCCAGGACAGCCAAAAGCTACCGAGACAAACCCTGTCTCAAAAAAAAGTACTGGCTGCTCTTCCAGAGGACCCAGATTCTATTCCCAGCAACCTCACAGCAGCTCACAACCATGTGCAACTCCAGTTCCAGGGAATGAGGTACCATCTCTGGAATGCTAAATCTGAGTGGCCAGGGCTGAGAACACAGATTTAGGACACCCCAAACATCATGTTCCAACACAGTAACAGTTTCCTGGGGTTTTATACCGACAGAACAAAGAAAGCCATAAACCAAACACTCCTAAGATACATAGATAGGCACCTCAAGTAGACAGCTTATGCTATCTCATGACACACTTAGCTCCTGGCTTGGTGGAAACCAGGGTCTGTTCTTACATTCCAAAGGATTTACCTAATGGAGACAGGATATTAGGTCACACAGAGAGACTGGCAATAAATAGTTACCTAAGGGTAAGTAAGATAGGTTGTTCAAGGTATTTGGCTCTAGGTTGCCAACATTCCAATGTCTATACTGTCATTGAAGTCCAATCAGTCATTCAGCCTTTGCGAATGTCAGCAACCTTCCAGGAACTGAAGCTCACAGAGACTCTTAACAGTCCAGGTTCAAATTGTGGATCATAAAGATGTCGGTTTTCTTAAAACTTACTCACAAATTCAATGTGATCTCAATTAAAAGCCTAATTAGTTGTTTAGTTTTGCTTAATATACCCAAAGTATTTTTTTTTTTTTTTGCTCTTTTTTTCAGACAGGGTCTCAGTATGTAGTCCTGGCTGGCCTAGAACTCACTACGTAAACCAGGAAGACCTTGAACTCACAGATCTGCCTGCCTCTGCCTCCACTGCCCCTGGTGTCACCCCTGACCTGCCCATGCCTCCTCCTGAGTATTGGGATTAAAAAGTCCACTACCATGCCCAGCTAAAGGTACTATTACATGACAAGCTCATGCATCAAGACTTAAATCACCCTGTGATAATATGAAGGATGGGACAGGGGCCAGAAAGAGCACAGTGCATTGTGCACATATGAAGCTCTAAGAAGCCACTTTGCAGAGCAGTAGGGAAGGGCCAGCATTACTGATCAGTATTACAGATACTGGCATAGGAGTATCTGCCTGGAAGAGGAAGAGGAGGGAAAGAAGGAAGGGAGGAGAGAAGAAGGGAGAGGAGGGAGGGAAGGAAAAGAAGGATAGAAGGAGGGAGAGAGGGAAGGAGGAGAAGCAAGGAGAAGACTATCTCTTCAAGGGCACTTCCTCAGTGGCTTCCCTTCTTCCTCTATGCTCCAGCTCCAAATGGCTCCCAGAAGCACCACAGGCAGGTGACTGCATCAAATGGGTCTTGAGGAATGTTCTAGGTGGGGTTAATATGGCTGTGACAAAACACCATGGTCAGAAGCAACTTGAGGAAGAAGGGGTTTATTTGTCTTGCATTTCCACATCACTGGTCGTCACTGAGAAAAGTCAGAACAGGAACTCAAACTGGGCTGAACCTGGAGGCAGGAGCTGATGCAGAGGCGAGGAGGGGTGCTGCTTACTAGCTTGCTCCTCGTGGTTTGTTCAGCCTGCTCTCTTATAGAACCCAGAGCCACCTGCCTGGGGTGACCCCACCCACCATGGGCTGGGCCCTCCCCATCAGTCACTAATTAAGAAAATGCCCTACAGCTGGATCTTATGGAGGAATTTTCTCTATTGAAGTTCCTTTCCAGATGACTTTAACCTCTGTCAATTAGACTAGCCGGGACAGGAACACTTATCTAAGCCATAGCAGGGGCCATGAATTGATGGGCTTCTGGGATGCTGACCAATTCTGTACCTTGGCCTGGAAAGTAGTTATAGGATGTCATTTCTGTAATTGTTCCTTAAGAATATTATAGAATGAACTGGGCTAGGAAGATCCAGCCTGGCCGAGCTATTAATAAATTAATAAAGAGAGGCCTGTCTCCAAAGTGATGGGTAGGAAGGCCTGAAGATGTAACTCGGTTGATGAAGTCCTGAGGTTCAGCACCCAGCACCAGACACCCCTGTAATGCCAGTACTTGGAAAATAGGGAGGAAGGAACTTCAGAAGTTCAAGGTTATCCTCAGCTACAAAGGAAATTTGAGGCCAGTCTGAGACATATGAGACCCTATGCCCAAAACGATGGTAACAATAAAAGGCCTGGAAATGTAGCTTCCTGGTGCAGCACTTACCTAGCATACCTAGCCCTGAGTTCCATCCCTTGTAGTACAAACTTAAATATAGAAATATATATAGTTACAATTTCAAGGCTATTTTTATGTACCTTCTGAGAATTAGGTTGTTAATATTATTTCCATAGAATTCACATCTATAAAGCTCATCTTTGCAAGGTCTATGACTCAGGGAGCTGGAGAGATGGCTCACTAGGTAAGAGTCCATGCAGAGATCTAGAATTTGGGTCCCAGCACCCGAATCAGGTGGCTCATAAATACCTGTCTAACTTCAGAGAATCTAACACTCTCTCTGGATTCTATGGCCACCTACACTCATGCATGCGTATACCCACACAGAGACACAAACACATACACACACAGAATTAAAAATAATGTGGTTAAGTTTATGATTTCATATATATCTATACTACAGTTGCCAAGTCATACAAAGGCCTCCATGACCTAAAAATGAACATATCCCTATAGCACTCTCTCTGCCAGCGGTTCCCAACCTTTGGTCGTGACCCTCACAGGGGTCACATATCAGATATTTATTTACATCATGATTCATAACAGTAGCAAAGCTACAGTTGTGAAGTTGCAACAAAATAATTTTATAGTTGGGAGTCACTCTACCATGAGGAACTGCTACAAAGGACCACAGCATTAGGAAGGTTGAAAACCAGTGCTCTGGGGCTGGTGAGATGGCTCAGAGAGTAAGAGCACCAACTGCTCTTCTGAAGGTTGTGAGTTCAAATCCCAGCAACCACATGGTGGCTCAAACCACCCATAATGAAATCTGACGCCCTCTTCTGGTGGTTTGAAGACAACTACAGTGTACTCATTTAAATATTAAAAAATAAAAAAATTTAAAAAAAAGAAAACTAGTGCTCTATCCCAACCCAAACCTACCTAGTGTCCCTAATAAATATTAGAAGCTTCTGCCTTAAAGAGCTTAAAGCCAGACACTTTCTACTGTGGATGCTTAACATTTCCCCAAACTAAATCTCCAGGTACACAGTTTGTCTATGTAGGCGATGACTGGCTTGGAGGCTTTGGTTCTCCACAGTGGATTAGGGAGCAAATCATTAAGGGTTGTTGTTCTGAAGAGCTGACACATAGGACGCAGTGAGTTTCACCTATGCCAAGTGCCTCAGCTGGAACAACCACTTCTTTACACCATTCCCCAGCCACTCCACCCAACACACTCACAAGCACACACTCACCACCAATGGTAGACACTGCAAAAGAAAACACCACTCGGCCGGGCGTGGTGGTGCACGCCTTTAATCTCAGCACTTGGGAGGCAGAGGCAGGCAGATTTCTGAGTTCGAGGTCAGCCTAGTCTACAGAGTGAGTTCCAGGACAGCCAGGGCTACTCAGAGAAACCCTGTCTTGAAAAAACCAAAAAAGAAAAAAGAAAAAAGAAAAACACCACTCAGCTGCACAAGAGCTTCATCTCCAAAGGAAATAGGTGGAGCGTGTTAGCTTCTTACACAGTATGTTTATACTTATGTGTGTTTATACATACGTGCATATATATGTATACGAGAAAGAGAGAGAAGACAAGTCTAGAACACACTATATATCCTTGAACTTATTTTGATCCTCCTGCCTCAGCTCTTTGAATAGTGATATTACAGGCAGAAGTTATGATGCCCAACCTGTAGTTTCTCCTGAATAGAAATCAGTAGTCATAAATCTGATGAGCAGTGGGAGCTGCACATCTAAGCAGCAGGGTACAGAGCCCTGCTTGGGAGGCTGGGATGAGAACTGAGGCTTCCCACAGACATTACCTCACGGTCTCAGCATGGGGAGCAGAGGTTCTTTGCCCACACTTCACAGCCAGAGCCTCCTGTCTGGTTTTCCCTTTTGTGCTCTGTCTGTAGTAGGTGGACTTATCGTCTGTGAACATCCACGAGGACCATTTGTTTTGGCTTTTAGAGCAGGAAGGAGAGAGCAGGGAAAGCTACATGTGTGGGTGGTAACTTAGGTTTCTTAGTATTCGAGGTACTTAGTATCCTGAGGTAGCCTTGGGTAAGGTGGCCCATCTTTCCCTCTAGTTAGGGCAGTGGCCCTCAACCTTCCTAAAGTTCCAGTCCTTTAAAACGGTTCCTCATGGTGCTGTGATTCCCAACCCTAAGATTATTTTCATTACTACTTTGTAACTGTAAATTTGCTACTGTTATGAACCATGATGTTTTCCTACCTGTCATTCTAACCCCAAAGGGGTGTCGACCCGCATGCTGGGAACCTCTCAGTTAGACGGAGAAAGCAGAATAAAACTGAGTTAAAGCGCAGGAAAGCAGAGGGAGTTAGTTCCCTCTGTTCTCTAACTCTGGGTGGAAAATGAATCCTAACAACTTAAATTCTTTATGGAAAAATGGGTGAGCTTGTAGAACAGGGGAGATAGTCTTAAAGCCTGTGAAAATTGTGTGGTGAGTGTCCTGAAAAAAATGTCCTATAGTTCAGGGAAAATGACGAAACAGGATGGAACCTGCCAGCTGGGCAAAGCTGTCAACTTTGAAATCCCAGAGGCCCGCCCAGCCCTTCCGGTTTCCTGGAATGCTATCCTTGTCACGTGGTGGTTGAGGAAAAACCCTGCAACATCACTGGGGGAAACCGGAGTGACTCTCATCTGCCACCAGGGGGCAGAGAAACAGAATGACTCGCACAAAGACACACACGCCAGGCTGAACCCGAGTCGAGGACACACAGACAGTATAGGCTAGCTCTCTTAGCACAAGTAGATCCACTGCTACCCGTTTACAAGAGCCCACTGTCTCACGGCCCAAGGCTGACGCACTACCACGCAGGCCAAAAAGCTCAGTTGTGTGTCATGAGGAAGATAGGACAGAGGTGACTCAGGGAAAAGCTGTTTTCCCCAAGCCTGGCAGTGGGTTAATCTCATTTCAAACACTGTCACTCACCCAGAAAGACCTCAGCCTGCCTTACTTCCGCTGCTGGAGCTCTGGAATGTGGCGGCAGCTGTCAGGGTGATGTGGAGGCCCTGCTGGGGTGGCAGGAGGAAAAGTACCACCCAAGGGTCGTCAGAGGCAGTGAGGAGATCCATCCGTCATGATTGCCACTCAGTCAGGTCCAGCTGCACCCCACCTTACTGAGAAAGCTGCATTAGGTGGAAGCCTCCTCAACCGTATTTTTCTTCACATGATGGAGTGAAGCCCGGGGCCTTTCGCATGCTAAGGCCTTTCATATACTGCGCTCCTGGCTGCTAATACTGAGTTTCTTCATGGATGTGTGAACAGAAGAGTCTCTAGGGTTGGGAGGCATGACTCAGTGGCATGTGTAAGGTTTTTGGAGCTCAGCATCACAGAAAAGACAAAGGAAGAGAGAGAGGGGAAGAAAGGAAGAAAAGAGGGAGAAGGTCTTTATGTATATGAATGTATGCATCTGTAGGGATCACGATTGGAATGACATCAGGATGTTAGCCTGTACAAACAAGAACAGTAGTAACTGGCTACTTAGGTAGTGTTA
>JADRCC010113090.1:0-10806 GCA_019843855.1 Hylomyscus alleni
TTTTTTTGTTCTCCTTTCTGAGAGAGGGTTTCACTCTTGTAGTCCTGGAACTTACGCTAGTCCAGACTGGTCTTGAACTCGCAATCCCCGTTTCCATCTCCCCAAGTGCCATAATTAAGTCAGGCATCACCACACATAGCCTTCCATGTGGCTTGTGGAGATGCAAATGTACTGCATCCCTGGCCTTTATGGGTTTTTTTTTTTTTTAACTTTAAATTTTTGTTTTAAATTAGGTATCTGTGTATTTGTGTGTGGACATATGCATGTGAGTGTGTTGGGTCCTCTGGAGGCAGCTGTGAGTTGCCTCATATGGATGCTGGAAATTGAACTCAGGTCCTCTGTAAGAGCTGTACACACTCTTAACTGCTAAGCCATCTCTTCTGCCCTGGTTTGTTTTATAAGACTTAAAATTTAAAATTATGTGTTTGCGTGTATCTGGAGGGTAGTATGTGCACACATGACTGCGGATCCTCCAGGAAGCCAGAAGGGCGTGTCGGGTCCTCCGGAGCTGTAGTCACGGAGGTGGTAAGCCACTGGACATGGGTGCAGGGAGCAGTATGAACTCTTAACCCCTGAGCCATCTTTCCGGGTCTCAGCCTTGCTTTTATTGAGAGAGGATCTCTGCTGGCCTAAACTTGTTATGTCATCCAGGCTGACCTTAGATTTATGATCTTCCTGCCTCTCTTCCACCTTCCCAGTGTTGGGTTACAGAGGTATGCCACCACACCCAGCTTCCGTGCATTGTAGCAGCAGTCCTTTAGACATACATGTCCATTAGTGAGGAACTAGGAACTGGAGAAGCTAGACGTAGAGCTAAATTTTGCTGTACACCCAAATTTAGCAAATAGTGCTAAATAACCCAAGTTGCACTGTTTTACTAGTAGTGGAAAGGTCATGAGGCTCCTGGCGAATCTGATGCAGAGCCTGTGGGATGAAGCCCGGGAGCAGCACAGTTAGTGGCTGCACAGATGCTCCTGCCTTCTGTCAGTCAGCAGCTGTGTGGTGTTAGGAGGAAGTGAAGGCAGCCTGTGGCTTCAGTTCCTTAGGAATCTGAGGTGAGCCTGCGGTTGGTAGGAGGGCTTCATCTTTGGAACAGACAGGGAGAAGAACTAACCCCTGGGCCTCCCTCTGCAGCCATGTCTGAGCTCAGCGATGAAGCCAGCGAGCCGGAGCTCCTGAACCGCAGCTTGTCCATGTGGCATGGGCTTGGTGCACAGGTCAGCCGAGAGGAGCTGGATGTCCCCTTGGATCTTCACACAGCTGCCTCCATTGGCCAGTATGAGGTGGTGAAGGAGTGTGTGCAGCGGTAAGAGGTCTTGGGGCGCATCCCTTCACCTCATGTTCTAATTAGCAGCTCAGTGGCTTCAGTTCCCAACAGGCTGAAGTCTTGCAGAGCTCGAGGTCTTTAATACATATCAAGGAGGCTCACCTGCTTGTTGCAGCGTCCTTGATGGCTCATGTTTAACTTCTAGAAGGAAGGTACCTTTGATTCTGAGGGGAAGATGCTTAAAGCATGTTCTGAACATTAATTTGTAGTTAATTTGAACCAGAATCGTTTGGTGGGTTCCTCAGACTGGAGAAAAACCCAGAGAAAACAATAGTAAGGATTGATAGCACTCTGGCCCTGTGACTACTGGCTCACTGATTCTTGAGCGCAGAGGTGAGAGGGTGGCCTCACTGCTGCCCACCTGCCAGCTTTACCAATCTGCATGTGTATATTTAGTTCTACAGTCTTTCTATTATTCCATGTAGTCTGAAGGTTCTGTGGGAGAAGGGTCTCTACTTTCTTGTGTTCCACTCCACTCTATACTTAAGTTTGCCAGTACTCATTTAGTCTGTTGGTGAGATGATGTCTTCCAGACCTCTCTGTGCCTTTTCAGTTCCTGATGAGCCAGAGGAAAGCCTCATAAAGCACTAGGTCTCTGGTTACAAATCACAGCCATCCATCATCCTTGGCCAGTAAAGTATAAGTGCTCTCAGTCTAGTGCAGTCTGCAGGATTCCTTTACCTGTATGCCTCAGAGTTGTGAAGCTAGGTGTGTAGTCAGCACATGTCCTCATGGGACCCCAAGACTCGTGCTGTAATTCTTTGGAGTCTTAAATTCTTCCATGTTGAGTTTTCTGTTAAAAAGAACATGGTCTCAGAGCAGCCTAAAGCGGGGAAGATGGAGCAGATCTGTGCTCTCACAGGAGTTGGCCTAGTTGAGAAGCAGGCTTGCTCACAGAAGCCCAGGCTGGAGCCAAGGGATGTTGGAGGTCTTAAGAACAGGGGCTGAAAATGGTGTTAGCTTTGCTGAGGCACTTACTACTGTTCACTGTGTAGCCACTCATGAAGCTATGCAGGAGTGGGTGCCAAGTTATTCCAATGATTCCAGAAGTAGCTACATGAAGCTCTCCAGGCAGGGCTTCAGGCCATTCCAGAATCCAGAGTCAGCTTGACCTGCTAGTGTGTGGGAAATAGCTGCCTGGGTCAGCTTAGTATGGATCCCACAAGAGGCACTGATCATATAACAGTTTCCACACTGGGGATAAGAACTGTGAGGGGGAAGGCCTGGGCATTAAACACACCTTCTTTGGAGTAGGCAGTGGGTGTTATTCTAGAATGGGACTACCATCCCCGAGCCTTAAAGTCTCAGAGCCCCTCTCCTCTGCCTTTCTCAGTGAAAGTACATTTCCAGAATTATAACAGAAAGCACTTAGGAAATAGGGCACTCTGGTGACAGGTTTTTCTATAGGGTGAGGTGACAAAGGAAAAGTCAGTGGCAGCGATGTCATCCTCATGAAGCTTTCTTCCTTTGGCCACTCTGCATAGCTCTGAAGGCAGATTGTATATCAACATGGTGCCTGGTGGATAAGGTGTCTCAGCCTCATTTCTACTAATAAACTAGGCCAGCTAGTCTTTTCTGTGGAGGGTCCTTTGTGCTGTAGGATGTGCACCCAGCTACCTAGACCTAATCTACTATGTGCCAACAGCTAGCTCCTTCCTGGATGTTGTAACTGGAGAGAACTGGCAAGACCTTTTCTGACTCCCCTGCTTGATCATGGTGGATATTGCTGTAGGTACAAAAAAAGATTATTGGCCTTGTCCAGGAGGGGCCGGGCAGATGAGAGCATTAAAATAGGCAGTTATATTAGTCACTTTTACTTTTTTTTCCTTTTCTTTTTGTTTCTTGTTTGCTTGCTTGTTTGTTCTTTTTTTTTTTAAAAAAAAAAATTATTTATTAGTCTGTAACCACAGCCCATGGAATGCCTTTTGTATTTAGGGTGGCTCTTCCCACATCAAATAACCCAATCTAGAAAATGTGCAAAGGTTTGTCTCTTAGTTGAATCCAGACCCTGACAAGTTGACAATCATGATTTACCATCACAAGAGTGTATGACAAGAGGGTGGAAACACTTAGCTGGGGATGGCTCGAGGCAAGTGACTCCTACTTTCTGGAAAGGCAGCTTGTCCTACCAGGCTTGGCACCTGGCTCTCATGAAGCCACATGTGAGATGCTGGGTATATCTGGCATAACTTGTGTTTGTTTAGGAGAGAGTTAGATTTGAATAAGAAGAATGGTGGTGGCTGGACCCCGCTGATGTATGCCTCCTACATTGGACACGATACCATTGTTCACTTGCTGCTTGAGGCGGGTGTGAGTGTAAATGTGCCCACCCCAGAAGGACAGACTCCACTGATGCTGGCCTCCAGCTGTGGCAACGAAAGCATCGCCTACTTTCTGCTCCAGGTGAGCTATGAGTGGGCCCAAAAACCCAGGTGCTCCCTGGTTGCCCTGACAGGATATGAGGTGCTGCAGGCCACAGTGTGCATACATGTATGTGTAATGACTTACGATTCTTTGAGCTGAAGGTGCAGTGGATGCCTCCCAAGCACCCACCCAGGTTACATTCTCTGGAGACTTGGGGCATAACCCACACTTTATTCTCTTGAAGCAAGGTGCAGAGCTTGAGATGAAAGACATCCAGGGCTGGACTGCACTCTTCCACTGTACCAGTGCTGGTCACCAACAGATGGTCAAATTTCTTCTGGAGAGTGGAGCAAATGCCAACGTGAGGTATTGTTGCAGCCAAGTGGTCATAGGAGTGGGCTGAGCTTCTGAGATCAGATAGATGGTTAGCAGGGAAGAGTTAGGCAATGAACAAACCACGCCAAGCCGAGCACCTCTGTGCAGGCTCAGGTCCAGGCCTTCATGCATTTAGAACTGCTGGGGTGTTGAAATGGGAGGTGGGGCAGTTCAGTTGGCACAGACATCAGGACCTGAACTTGATCCTCAGGGACAGGTAAACAGGTTGCTGTGGTTGTGTAACCACAGGGCTGGTAGGAAGAATAGACAGATGCCAGCCCAGTCAGCTAGTCTAGTCGGTAGACCCTAAGTCCTAGGAAGAGAGCATCTCAATAAAAAAGGTGGATAACTCCCAAGAAACATTGCTTCTTCCAGCATCTGTCTCATGCACACACACCTACCCATCCAACACTCACCCATCCACACACAAGGACACTGAGGAGGTGCGGTGGGAACAGTCAGCAGGACCACATGAGCTTTACTAACTCTTCTGGTTCATTAACAGTCCCAAAGACCAAGCTGTTTCACCTTCTTTCTCTCAAAGCCATTCTCACCTCATTCTAATCCCCATGTTAATCATGTTCAAAAAGCAGCTTCTGCCAGACATAGTGGAGCATACCCTTAATCCTAGCACCCAGAAGGCAAAGGTGGATCTCTGAGGCCAGCCTGGTTTATACAAGGAGTTCCAGGACAGCCAGTGCTACCTAAGAGACCCTGTCTCAAAAAACATACTAACTGAACAAGCTAATATTAAAGGCAGCTACTGTTCTTTCCTTCTCACAACTGGTGATGTCTCTTCTCTTCCCACCTACCCACATCTTATCGTTTGGGTTCAGCAGCCCATGAACTTGTTCATAAGCCCGTCTGTGTTCTTGAACGGCCCCTTCACTGTTCCTCATTCCCTGCAGAAATAGAAGCCAGGAGTCATGCTAAATCTGCCTCTCCACCATTTTAAGAATCAGTCTTCACATCTCAACATCTCTCAAGTCAGAACAGAGCTTAAAATCATTAGACAAGTTGAATTTTAATTAGTAGCATTTTGTTCATTTTTATAGTCATTCAGAATTATATTACGTCTCTCAGCGTGGGTACCAAGAGCCGGAGTTTGCCATGCCAACATCAGGTGGGGGCACAGTTGGTACTTGCTGTGAAGAGGATCATTACATAACATGTATCAGGCCCACAGTAACTACATCTTATGAAAGTCATGATGGAAACTGGGGAGATGGGTTAGTGGGCAGAAGTGCTTGTGCAGGCCTGACACAGGCCTAGCACTGACATCCCAAGTGTAGGATGCAGTCATGGAAGTGTCTGCAATCCAAGCACACGACAGGAAGTGGGAGGGCAGAGACTGAATTGTCAGAAACTAACAGGGATACCCAGCAGCCAAGAAACCATGACTCCAGTAAGGTGGAAAGGCAAAGATCAATACTCTAGCAGTTCTAAGTGCATGAGAGCCTAGGCCTGAGCCTGCACCCCTGCTCTGCATGTAGGGGTCTTGGCTTGGTTTGTTCATTGCCTTAACTTCTCTCTGCTAACCATCTATCTGATCTCATCTTGCAGGGAGCCTGTATATGGATTTACTCCTTTGATGGAAGCAGCTGCCTCTGGCCATGAGATAATTGTGCAGTATTTTCTGAATCACGTAAGTGACTATTTATTACCTTATAATTAGTGACAGCTAATGGGAATCGTTGATGAAACTATAAACTCTAACTGTGGTTTCTTTTAAATAGAAACCTATGTAGTTAGCATACTGTATGTGTATCATGGGGAATAGAGGACGGTAGGAGTCTGTTTTCTGGGAACTGAACTCAGACTGTAGGCTTGATGGCAGGCGCCTTTACTGAGCTATCTTGCTACCCTGTAGGCAGTCCATTTTCACTGAGTAAATAGACACCCACGTTTATGTGTTTACAATGATTTTGAAGACACATTTTAACTTTCTTCCTGCTGTTGGGGATTAAGCCCAGGTCTTGTATGTCCTGTGTAAGCTCTTTATCACTGAGATAGCCTCAGCCCTTTTTAAAATGTTTTATTTCAAGACAGGCTCATAGTAAGTTATCCAAACTGGCTTTGAACTTGTGTAGCCCAGGAGGACTGTGAACTTTTGATCTTCCTGCTTCAACCTTCTGAGTAGCTGGGTTATAGGCCCGTGACAGCCAGGCAGTGACTAGAATGCCGGAAAGGAAGGATGGAGTATTAGTAAGTGTCCAACATGAACCTCAGCAGACTTGCGAGTGGCACCGCTTGTCAGGACACAGTCTGGTGACTGTAGGCATGGCTAGCATTACTGTGGCGTGCGTCCATCAGTTCTTCTCCCAGGTGTATACTCAGAGGATTGAGAAGTGTGTTCACAGAAGTTGTGCATAGTGTCTACAGCAGGAGTCTTCCTAAGCACCCACATGGGGAGCAAGCAGCATGCAGATGTTGTAACCTACTTTTGTTGTTTGGTTCTGGAGTTTGCATCTGATGAAGCCCAAGCAGGGCACATAACTACCTTTTTAGATGATAAATGGCCTTGACTTCCTGATATTCCTGCTTCCACTATAAGTGCTAGGATTATAGTCATGAGCCACCACCTCATAGTGTACTTTTCTTCTCTCCATGGGTTGTGGGTGTCCCTCCCTCCCTGGACTGCATCCACTCCTCTCTGGGGAGTGGTGGGAGGTATCTTATTTGCTCCCACTGACCCTACTGCAAGTTCCTCTGAATCAGAGTATTGCTTGGAGTTATGCTCTTGGTCCTTAAATATCTCTCAAGTTAAATTCCTACAAGAACCTTAGGGTCACCTTTTCTTTTCTTTTCTTTTTAAAATTTTTTTATTTTTTATTTCTTTGATTTTTTTCGAGACAGGGTTTCTCTGGCTGTCCTGGAACTCACTCTGTAGACCAGGCTGACCTCAGACTCAGAAATCCGCCTGCCTCTGCCTCCCAAGTACTGGGATTAAAGGAGTGCACCACCGCTGCCCGGCACCTTTTATTTTCTAAATTCCTTGTGATTTGTGCTTCAGAGCCTGGCTGGGCAGACTGCCACCATGATGTTAGACTGTATGTCTAATACTTTCAAAGGAGAGCATTTATTGTGCTAAGTTTAGAATAAGAATCTTCCCACCTCAGTAAACCTAAACTGTAATGTGAGCTAGGTTATTCTAGCAGGAGGATTTTGAGTTCAAGGCCTGCCTATACTCACAATGAGACCCTGTTTCAACAAAGCAGGTATGGTGGTACATACCTGGAACACCAACAGCTGGAGGTGGAGGCAGGAGGATCAGGAAGTGAAGGTTGTCCTTCGCTACATCTTGTCTCAGAAAGTCAGGGACAAGAGAGCTGGAGGAATTTCTGACTCTTCTTTTATGAACCTTTTTAGGGGGTCAAAGTTGACACAAGAGACCACAGTGGAGCCACAGCCCGGATGTTAGCCAGGCAGTATGGTCACATGAAGATTGTAGCCTTGATGGAAACTCACTCACCTGTACTGCCCAAGAGCCTCTACCGTAGCCCAGGTACCTGATCTGCCTCTGTGTCCTGATGGAGTTGAGGCAGCCCTGAGCAGTAAGGAAACTAGGAGACAAGGGGAGCCTCTCCCTGATCCACCCTTTGCTCAGGTTAGGGCCTACCAACCCTGCTTTGAGGCCTTCTTACCAGTTCCATGATGGAGTTGAGGTTGGGGTTCAAGGCCTAGGGCCACAGAGATGCAGACCTTACCACAGAGAACACTGTCTGTCAACTGACATCATGCACAGCACAGGCTGTGGAGCCTAAGGAAGAAGGGAAGGAGATATGCCTCACTCACAGATGAGGCCCTTCTGGCTTTGATAGTCTTTGTTGGCTTTGACAGTCTTGTGCTCTGTAACTTTTACCGTTCTATAAGCAGGCTCCTGCTTATGCCTCTGAATGTTGAGTCCTAACCAGCGTTTCTCAGGGCCTGACGGCCAGGACCCTTCTAGCATCTGAATGTTTTCAGTTTTGACATGGACATGTCTGATCCAGTGAGGGTTGTTTCTCTTGGGTGGTATGAAGTCTGGAACAAGTTTTCTTTTCCAAATGTTCATACAGTGTTGCTGAAATTTTCAACTCCAATAAGCCCATATAAAAATCACACAATCCAGTTATTATAAGCCTTATATCTAACTCTATACTAACTTATTCGCCAGCTATGAGACCCTTTGCTACTTGTATTTTTTCCTGGATTTTTGCTACGTGTATTTTTTCACGTGTGATTCTGCTCCATCATGGCTTCCTCCTCCTCTTCTTCTGTCCTCTTCCTTCCCCTCTCATTCTCTTCTCCTCTCTACCTGCCCCCACTCTCAGAGACCTCCTGTCCCATCTTTCCCCTCCACTGCCCAATCATAGGCTTTAGCCTTTATTGACCAGTTAAAATGGGAAGAAGATCACTTGAGTATGAGATCACAGCTCATGGGGGCAGCCCCTCTTGAGGAAGCAGAATTAACATCAGAATACAAACAGCATCAGGACCACCCTCAACACCACAGTTGTGTCAGCATCATTCAGCATGATTGACATGGTGGTTAGATATAGCATCTTTATCATTTTATCACCCATTGAATTTTCATCTTTGTAGATTTAGATTCTGGTAGTCTTTGTATCCATGCACCTAAACCACAGTTTGACTAGAGGGTTGGTTGTTTCTCTTGTGTAGCCCTGGCTGTTCTGTTACTCACTCTATAGACCAGGCAGCCTTGAACTCACAGAGCTCTGCCTGCCTCTGCCTCCCAGATGCTTAGGTTAACAGTGTACAACACCACCGCCCTGCGACCAAAGGCTTTTATTTTATAGTGTGTTTTACTGTTTAGGACTTGTCAGTGTTTCTGCAGTAATCGTTTACTGTTCTGTATGAACTTGAGTGTCAATTTACTGTTGTTCCTTAAAAAGTGTTAGTTTTAAGTAAGATGGTAGAAAAGGTATATGTGGTGGTGTACAGCGGCTATCTCAGATTTTTAGATTGAGAGGCAAAGTTAAGAGGATGCAAATTCAAAACCAGTTAGGAACACAGACCCAGTCTCAAAAAACCAATGAACACATATCAAGGAGACTACATTTACTAACAGTAGATTCACTGTTTCTATGGTGTCATCTGTCCATCTAAGAACACAGGACATGTTTTGTTTTCAGTATAATTTTGGGACTTTCAGGAAGGGTTACATTTTTCTTCATATATATTTGTCTGTAACTAAGATTATTCTGAAGTGTTTATCATCATGACTTCTCTTGTAGATGGGTTCACTACAGTTATTTAACTTCTGATTTGAGAGTTTATTCCATCTTCTTGGTATTTCTACGTAGGGAAGACCCTAGACTTCCATACTGATCTTGTCAAGTTAGTTTCTTTACCACTTCTCCAGTGTGCGCTGCCAAGCTGCCAGTCTACAGACAGAGCTCACCCTTTGCCTGGCATGCTTTTGTGTCTGATTTCATCCAGTTGTCAGTGGATGGCCCTAAACTTTTTTTTTTTTTAAGATTTATTTATTTATTTTATGTAAGTACACTGTAGCTGTCTTCAGACACACCAGAAGAGGGCGTAAGATCTCATTACAGATGATTGTGGGCCACCATGTGGTTGCTGGGATTTGAACTCAGGACCTTCAGAAGAGTAGTCAGTGCTATTAATCGCTGAGCCATCTCTCCAGCCCTGGCCCTAAACTTTGTGTACATCTTTCCTTCAGACCATAACCCATCCTGGGGTTAGCTGTGGGAAGGTGTGTGCACCTTCCACCATGTTAAGAAAGTTAAGCCAGGTGTGGCAGCTCACACCTTAAATTCCAGCACTCAGGAGGCAGAGGCAGGTGAGTATCTATGGACTTGAGGCAGCCTGGTCTACAGAGGGAGTGTACAGGACAGTCAGGGTTAAACAGAGAAACCCTGTCTTGAAAAAGACGGGGATTGGGGGGTTGGGGGGTTGGGGGGGTGGGGGGGTGGGAACAAAGGATTAATGAAGGTTCCAGAGCAGTGGCTGCAGCTGCGGTTGATGTCTAAGGTCCAGTCCTGGTACACTGTTTTGAGACAGTTCTACCTCCCATGTCCACCACCATATACCAGACCAACACACTTTTTTCTAATTTAATACTATTAAGGTGGTTTGGCTGTAGGGATGGCTCAGTAGCTTTCTTATGGAACCTGTATAGCTTTTGCAGAGGACCTAAATTCAGGTCACTGCCGCCACCCCAGGCAGTACACAAACACCTGTAATTCTAGCTCGAAGGGAACTAAATGCACCACACACTCACAGCTATAGATGAAATCTTTTTTTTTTTTTTTTTTTTTTGGTTTTTTGAGACAGGGTTTCTCTGTATAGTCCTGGCTGTCCTGGAACTCACTCTGTAGACCAGGCTGGCCTTTAATTCAGAGATCCACCTGCCTCTGCCTCCCAAGTGCTGGGATTAAAGGCATGCGCCACCACCGCCCAGCTAAAGATGAAAAAAATTTTTTTTTTTTTTTGGTTTTTCAAGACAGGGTTTCTCTGTGTAGCTCTGGCTGTCCTGGAACTCACTCTGTAGACCAGGCTGGCCTCGAACTCAGAAATCCTCCTGCCTCTGCCTCCCAAGTGCTGAGATTAAAGTCGTACGCCACCACCACCCGGCTAAAGATGAAATTTTAGAACATAGTTAAACTGAGTATGGTGGCATATACATATAACCCCAGCATTAGGGATGGAAAGGCAGGAGAATTGCAGTAAGTTCAAGGCCAGCTTGAGCCTATGTAGTGAGTCTTTTTTTTTTT
>JADRCC010113108.1:0-16102 GCA_019843855.1 Hylomyscus alleni
AAAAAAAGAAAAAAAATAATAAAATAAAATAAAAAAACAAAAACAAACAAAAAACCCCTGTTGCCTCCCCCATCCCCCTGCTCACCAACCCACCCTCTCCCGCTTCCTGGCACTGGTATTCTCTCTTTTGTTTGTTTGTTTGTTTGTTTGTTTTTTTGTTTTTCGAGACAGGGTTTCTCTGTGTAGCCCTGGCTGTCCTGGAACTCACTCTGTAGACCAGGCTGGCTCCAAATTCAGAGACCCGAGTCTGCTTCTGCCTCCCAAGTGCTGGGATTAAAGGCGTGCACCACCACCGCCTGGCGGATTGAACTTTTTAAATGAAGGGTTTCTCTGTGCATCTGGACAATTGACAGAAGTGAGACCATCTGGCGATCTCCTTTAGTGGTGAGGGAAAAGAAGATGACGCTGAGAACCAAGCTCGTGGTAGAAGACATGGTGGCTTCAAACACAGCGGGCTGGGGTGGGGGGTGGGCAGGGCTAAGAGGAATGTGCTGCTGACCACGGCAGCCTCTCACATGAGACTCAGTTGACCAGCCATGTGGAGAGCAAATTCATTGGCTAAAATTTGGAAGGCTGAAAGAGGAGCCAGACATTCTTATGGATTTTGTTTTGTTGTTAATTAAGTCTCCAATCTCTATAGCTGTACAGATGGCCATGACCCATCATGTGGCTGCTGGGAATTGAACTCAGGACAGCCCCACTCGCTCCAGCGTAATACACCATAGCTGTCTTCAGACTCACCAGAAGAGGGTGTCAGATCTCATTATGGGTGGTTGTGAGCCACCATGTAGTTGCTGGGATTTGAACTCAGGACCTTAGAAAGAGCAGTCAGTGCTCTTACCCGCTGAGCCATCTCTCCAGCCCAAGTCTCCAATCTCAATTAGACAAACTAAGAAGTTAAATAAGCAGTTGGCTATATGGAGATCAGGGCTAAAGATCTGAACTGGGAAGAAATTTACACAGAATGTAAACACTCGAGATGAAGTCACATAGTAAGACCCTGTAATAGAGAAGCTGTCTAAAGACAAAGTCACTCCAATCTGAGTAAAAGAAAAGGAGGAAGAGGAGGAGGAGGAGGAGGGGCAGGGGGAGGAGGAAGAGGAGGAAAGAGACACAAACACAGAAAGAAAGAGCGGCCATTGAGGTAGAACTAGGAGAGAGAGGGTCATGTCTTAGAAGTCTCAAGAATAAAGAAAGGATGCAGGTGTAATAGCTCAGCAGTTAAGAGCACTGGCTGCTCTTGCAGAGGACCCAGGATTGAATCCTAGCACTCACATGACAGCTCACCATCTTTAACTCCAGTTTCATAAGATCTAGTGCCCTCCCATGGCCTCTGCAAGTACTGCATGCATGTGGTACACATATATATGCAGGGAAAACGTTCATATACATAAAGTAAAATTCTTCTTTTAAAGAGACACGGTCAGGATGATTAGAGTGAAAACAACAGCAACAAATGTTAGTAGTGAAGTAGAGTAACCAAAGAACACAAGAGCCCAACAAGTTGCATGGTGTGCATAAATGGCTCAGCCAATTTGGAAAACATTTTGGAATTTTCTCAGATCTAGAGGTACCATATGACCCAAGAGTACTAAAAGTAAAAATACCTGTCCACATAAAAATTATTTTTTTAAGGAACTGGAGAGATGGTACAAGGGTTAAGAGCACTCTCTGGCTCCACCTGGGTCACTGTAACCTCTGTAACTGCAGGGGATCCGCGCCCTCTTCTGGCCTTCTGAGGCTTGAGCAAGCACACACGTGGTGCATATACATACATGCAGACAACACATACACACATATACACACACACACACACGCACGCACGCACACACACCATTTTTTAAAATAAATGAAATTTGTTCGGAAGACTGTGACTTTACCTCTCTAAGTGACAAAGCTTTGCTTCGGGTGACTCGTCCATGCTTCTCCAGTCCCTTCTGCTTCTTCACGTTGTCCCTAGAGTGGCTCTGGATGGTGATCGCTGTGTGGGTGAAGCCTGTGGACTAAGGGAGAGCTGGGAAGCCCAGACTGAGTTACTTCTTCTCAGGAGGAAGTCCGCGTGGATTGCAGCTCACTTCCAGCTCCCGCCGTTGCACCTGTCTTCATGGCCAACATTACCGAGAGCCGCAGTGGCTATTTCTTTGGTCGCTGACATAAGCCCCTGCAAGGAAGGGCAACCTGTCCCTGTCCTGGGTGGGAGTCCTTCCTGAGCCTGCTTCGCGGGCTCCCTCTGGGAGAGTCAGCGAGGCCTCAGTGTGCCTGTGAGCATCGATCGACCCGCTGGTTTTAGCGAGAGTCCTCCGCGTCCGCGTTCTGTTTGTATCAGAAGACTTCGGTGGCTGTCGTCTGCGGGGGCGTGGTCTGTGACGTCATGGTTGGCGGGACCTGCCCCGGAAGCGGGTTCTGAAGACCTGGGAGCAGGGACATGGAGGAGCCCGGGGTGCTGCTGGTGATGGGCGTGAGCGGCTGCGGGAAGTAGGTCGTAGGGGCGGCGGGCGGGAGGGCGGGAGCTGGGAGGCTGTGGGCGGCCTGAGCCCTGGGAGCCATGCCTTCGCTGCCCCTGCCGAGGACCGCTGCTGGCCTGTCCCTCAGGCAGCTCCCCAGGGTCACCACGGACGGTGGCGGCTAGCGACCCTTCTCAGCCTTCAGCCTTACAAACCTGAGCCTGATGGCATCTTGCAGAACAGTGTGGGAGGGTGCGAACCCCAAACCAGAAGGCAAACCTCGCCTTGGGTCGTTACAAAGCTTTACTTGGGCGGAAGGTCTCCCTCCTGGGTGAGTGTCTGAATTTTTCCAAATAGATTTTGAAAAGTGACGACCAACCTCGATCGTGTTCCTGTTTAGGCTGGAATGCTCATAAGGAAAGTGCTGCCTAAACTCTGCAAAATATGCAGTTTCCTCTCAGCCCAGTGCTGGAAAGTTCAGAAGTAAGCGAGCAGTAGGCATTTGGTTCGATAGGCGCCATCTAACTGCAAGGTTCTTTAAACTGAAAGTGAAATAGAACACAGAGTGGTAAACTCGGTGATGGCCGGGCGGTGGTGGCGCACGCCTTTAATCCCAGCGCTTGGGAGGCAGAGACAGGCGGATTTCTGAGTTCGAGGCCAGCCTGGTCTACAGAGTGAGTTCCAGGACAGCCAGGGATATACAGAGAAACCCTGTCTCGAAAAACAAACAAACAAAAAAACCAAACGAACAAAAAAAACCTCGGTGGTGGAGTATTTGATTGTCGTGCCTGGGTTTCATTCCCAGCACCACAGAATCAACAAGCAAATCCCAGAGCCCTTCCACTGTGTTCACAGTCTCTTCCCAGAAACCCTTTCTCTTCTGTCCAGAACCGCACCTAGCCCATAGTAAGAGCTCAGATTGTCTCTGTGGTAGAGACCGGAAGGATAAGCCTGAGAGCATTGCCAGTGTTTGTTTTCTGATGGAGTGGCTGGACTGGGCTGATTTGGAAACAGTTCAGGGGCTGGGGAAATCGATGGAGGCGTTGAATGACAAGTACTGCAGGATGAAGATCTAAGGAGAACTCTACAGGAGGAGAGAGATGGACGAGGGTGTTGACGGATCCATCTCTGTGTGTCTGTTGCCGGCATGTTTGTCTGCGTACCACAAGGGTGTAGTGTACAAGGTGGTCAGAAGAGGGCACCAGAGTCCGTGTAATGGGAGTTCCATACAGATGGGTGCAAGCTGCCTTGTGGGTTCTGGGAACCAAACCCAGAGCCAAGCCCCTGCAAGAGCCGCCAATACTCTCCAGCATGTGTGTATCTGGGAAGCTAATGGGGTTTTGAAGTGTTTATGGGCCTCCAAACTTTACACAACGTGCTAGCATTTAAACTTTTTATTAAACCCCTCTCATTGGATGTATCAACAACACTTCAGGGCAGGCCCCATGCCCAGGAGTAGTTGGCCAACACAAAACAAAATCAATGGTATTTTTTTTTTAAACAAATCTCTTGAATCTTTGATAAAAGTACCATTTTCTTCATTCAGTGTTCTTTCTCGAAAGATAAACATCTACACAGTAGGGACTAAAACATTCTCTCTTGTTTTTGTTGGTTGCTTGGTTGGTTTGGTTTGGTTTTTCAAGACAGGGTTTCTCTGTGTGACAGAACCCTGGCTGTCCTGGACTCACATTGTAGACCACGTTGGCCTCGAACTCAGAGATCCACCTGCCTCTGCTTCCTAGTGCTGGGATTAAAGGCATGCAGTCACCACACCCGACTATTTTTGGGTTTTTGAATCAGCACTTTGTGTGTTATCCAACTGGCATAGAACCAACTGTCCAGTTTTCTGCCTCCACTTCTCATATCTACCACAAAACACTGAAAGGTTGAAAAAAAAACCTTTCACTGGTGTGTGTGTGTGTGTGTGTATGTGTGTGTGTGTGTGTGAGCGTGTGTGTGTGTGTGTGTGTGAGTGGGTAGGGAATTGTTTTTCAAGACAGTGTCTACATAAGATAGCCCATGTAGGTCAGAGATCTCCTTACAGAGATCCTCCTGCCTTTGCCTCCAAGTTTCGGGATCTCGGGTAAGTGCCACCACCCCTGGCTCAGAGTTTTAGTTAGATAGGATACATTGCTTTTTGGCTAATATGCCTTCACCGGCATTCCTAAGGACAGTGAAGGCAGTCTCTAGACTCCATGGCTAAGGGAATGTCCGCTGTAGGACACAGAGGGGCCTGCATCTGAGTACCAGCTATGACAGCTGAGCATCTCTCAGGCACTCTCAGAACAGCTGGCACTCACATGTGTTGGACAGAAATAACATCATAGCTGGGCAGTGATGGCATAGGCCTTTAATCCCAACACTTGGGAGGCAGAGGCAGGCAGATTTCTGAGTTTGAGGCCAGCCTGGTCTACAGAGTGAGTTCCAGGACAGCCAGGGCTACACAGAGAAACCCTGTTTTGAAAAACCAAAAAAAAAAAGAAAAGAAACAGTATCGTCTATATTCTCTCCACAGATCCACTGTGGGCGCACTGCTGGCCTCCAAGGTAACTCTCCCCACCCATGGCTTCCTCCCTTTCTTCTGGCCTATGCTTGTGCGGACACCTCAACATGGCAATCCAGGTTTCTTCCTGGTAGTGATAAATCAGAGCTATCAGTGAGAGGGGCAGCCTCAGACTAGCGATGTCTACACCTGCCTGCCAGTGAGCTCCTGGTGACTGTCACAAGCGCCTTGCTGACGCTGCGTGTATCTTTCCTTTTGTTCCTAAAGCTGGGATGGAAATTCTATGATGCGGATGATTACCACTCCGAGGAGAATCGATTAAAGATGGGGAAAGGGGTACCACTGAGCGACCAGGTAACACTGGCCTGTGGGTGTCTGATATCGCTGTAACGCGCCTGCACAGCCCTTAGCCTAGAACCTGAGCTTCCTTCGTGAATTCAGCCCCAGGGGTGAACCACCTCTGCCCTTCCTGGATCCAGCCTGCTGCCACGGCTTTTGCAGGGTTTTTAATCCGCAGTCCTCGAGTGGGCAGAGGCTCCCTTGTGCTCGCACAGGGAAGTTAGCACCTCCCGGGTCTTTTCACCTCCCCAACACCACCGAGTTCTGGTGACCTCCGCTCTAAGACCACAGCGCTCATGCTCACTCTAGTGTGGCCACGCGTCTTAGTTTCTTTTCTGTTGCTGTACTATGAAGCATGACCAAGGCATCTTATAAAAAGAAAGCATTAATTGGGCTTACAGCTTCAGAGGGTTGGAACCCCGTGATGATGGTGCACGGCATGGCAGCAGGAACAGCTGAGATTTTACGTATTGATCTGAGGCAGGAGGCAGAGAACCCACGCTGGGAACGCACCAAGTTTTCTGAAACCTCAACTCCTCCACCCAAGGCCACACCTCCTCTAAGAAGGCCACACTTCTTAGTCCTTTCCCAAAACTTTTATCCACCCGGGAACCAAGCACTCAAACCTCTGAGCCTATGGAGGCCATTCTCATTGAAACCACCACACCAGCCACCAGTGAGTGTATCCAGCTGTGGTTTCAGACTCTTCCTATTGTAATTTATCTCAAGGTCATTGAGTCTCTTAGAAATGTCAGGTACTCCTCCATCTCCATTGGAGCCACTCAGCCCCTTAGTCCCTCCCACCTCCATCTCCATTGGAGCCACTCAGCCCTTGGTCCCTCCGGTGACAGTGTTCTTCCTCCCTGGGTTTTTGTGTCCACTGTCCCACCGCTCTCTGGAATGTGTTTCCTCCTTCATGACTGACCCATGTTCATCTCAATATCTCAGCTCCTAGGCCACTCCTTGGGGGAGCCTACTCAGAGGCCGTACTTCCCCTGTTGAACTGAAGGTCTTCTAATCCACCAAAAATAAGGCTTCCCAAGAAGTGAATTTGAGCTATTTAGATGGTCTGGTGGTTTGAATATGCTTGGCCCACGGAGTGGCACTATTAGGTGTGGCCTTGTTGGAGTAGGTGTGTCAATTGGGTGTGGATTTAAGACTCTCATCCTAGTTCTTTGGAAGCCTTTCCTGTTTGCCTTCGGAACAAGATGTAGAACTCTCAGCTCCTCCTGCACCGTGCCTGCCTGGGCACTGCTGTGCTCACTCGCCTTGATACTGGACGGAATCTGTAAGCCAGGCTCAATTAAATGTTTCCTTAGAAGAGTTGCCTTGGTCATGGTGTCTGTTCACAGCAGTAAAACCCTAACTAAGACAGATGGAAAAAAAAAAAAAAAAGGAGTAGGGTGTGGGAGTGTAAGGGTGCCAGGGTGTGGGGTTGTGAGGTGGCAACACTTGTACAGAACCCCAGGAAAGGAGATAGAACTTTCTTGGCTGACATTGGGACTTCAAGCTTGAGTTCCCTTCTGCTACACAGCCTTTAGAGAAGCTGCTTCAGAGAATACACCCGGGGGCTGGAGAGGTGGTAGCTCTGTGCTTAAGAGTTCTGGCTGTTCTTACAGAGGTCCGGGGTCCTGTTTCCAGCACCTACGTGGCACTCACAGCTGCCTGGAACTCCAGTAGCATGGCATTCCCCAGTCCTCTTCTGACTCACTGAACACCACAAGCTCTCAGTGTGCTTAGATATAACATGCAGGCAAAACACTCACATAAGCCGGGCCATGGTGGCGCACGCCTTTAATCCCAGCACTTGGGAGGCAGAGGCAGGTGGATTTCTGAGTTCGAGGCCAGCCTGGTCTACAGAGTGAGTTCCAGGACAGCCAGGGCTACACAGAGAAATCCTGTGTTGAAAAACAAAAACAAAAACCAAAAAACACTCACATAAAACAAAACTTAAAAAAGAAAAAAAAGTATATCCGGGAAGTTAAAATTAAAAGGTTTATAATAATAAAACCATCTTTCTAATCTCCTTTCATGCTTGAATGCAGTACGAAACCTTGGCTCACCAAAGTCATTTTGGGAGGCAAATTCAAATGGTGCATTAGGACATTAATTCAAGGGCTGGAGAGATGGCTCAGTGGTTAAGAGCACCGACTGCTCTTGCAAAGGTCCTGAGTTCAATTCCCAGCAACCACATGGTAGCTCACAACCATCTGTAAGGAGAGCTGGTGCCCTCTGCTGGTGTGTCTGAAGAGAGCGACAGTGTACTTATATACATAAAATAAACAAATCTTTTAAAAAAAAGACATTAATTCAAGGCTGGGGTAGAACTCAGCTACAGATCAAGTGCTTAGCTATAGGGTTTGTTTGTTTGTTGGTTGTTTGTTTTTGAGTCTTAAGGGAATTTATAGTTTTATGAAATGAACCATCGACACCAGAACCAAGAAAAAGTTTCTGTGGTTGTGGGCCTATGGCTTGCCCCACACCTCCTTGCCCCACCCCCAGCCCCTCTTGTTCATGCCCAGTTCTCATAACCACTGAGATCTCTTTGAAGTTAACTGTGTGACTATGGTACAGCCGTTTCCATACAAGAGGTACTGGGGAAAGCTACTTTGAGTCTTTCTAATTTCAGGACAGGATTCCATGGCTTTACAGCTTTCACGACATTTTACTGAGGTATGCCTTCATGCCCGCCTATGGTATAATCCAGTAAATTAAAAATCACTTCCGAAACCACAACTGGATGCGTCCATCAGGGTGGAAACAATCACTTAACACTTGCACATACCAGGGACCCAGCCAACCTCTGTCCTCGGGACAGCTCTGAATGGGCCCATTTTACAGGTGAGGAACTGATGCCTGGGGATATAACCCTTGAGCCCAAGACTATTCAGTTCACGAACGAAAGACCCTCAGTTTAAGATTGCTTAGTGCCCACTGCTTAATCTCCATTTCCAAGTGGCACTTTACATTGGCAGAGACTGTCCCACCACCCATGATTGAAACCTTTATATTGCTTCATTCTTCAGCCCTCATCCTCTTTTTGGGGGGCTGGAGGGATATATGTTTTCTTATATTTTGAAAACAGAGATGTGGCTTTGGGACAGCCTGTTGTTCTAGCCTGCTCAGCTCTAAAGAAAATGTACAGAGACATCTTGATCAGAGGAGGAAGTGACGTGCCTCTGGAAAGTGATGACTCAGCAAAGGAGGGACCGCTGGCAGGCCGGAAGCTCCTGGTGGTCTACCTCTGCGGGTCGTTTGACGTCATCTATGGACGCTTGCTACAAAGAAAAGGACATTTTATGCCGCCCGAGTTACTGCAGTCCCAGTTCAGTATTCTGGAGCCCCCATCAGCTCCCGAAAACTTCATCCAAATCAGTGTGGACAGAGGTCTCCCAGAGATCACTGCCGCCATTATGGAAGCCCTCAAATGACGTACTCGTTCACACCTGTGGTCTCCAGCGCACTCTGCTCCTAAGCTCCTCACCCATGGTGTCTTCTAAATTCTTTATTTTTAGAGACAGGGATTCTCTGTGTAGACCAGGCTGGTCTGGAACTCAGAGATCCGCCTTCCTCTGCTACCCCCGAGGTCTGGGATTAAAGGCATGTACCATCATCCTCGAGCTGTACTGTAAATTCTTTTCTGTTGTTGTTGTTGGTTTTTGGAGACAGGGTTTCTCTGTGTAGCCCTGGCTGTCCTGGAACTTACTCTGTAGACCAGGCTGGCCTCAAACTCAGAAATCCACCTGCCTCTGCCTCCAAGTGCTGGGATTAAAGGCGTGTGCCACCACTGCCCGGCCTGTAAATTATTATTATTTTGTTTTGTTTTGTTTTTCGACACAGGGTTTCTCTGTATAGCCCTGGCTGTCCTGGAACTCACTCTGTAGACCAGGCTGGCCTCAAACTCAGAAATCCACCTGCCTCTGCCTCCCAAGTGCTGGGATTAAAGGCCTGTAAATTCTTAACTGGGGACAAGCCCGCAGTGCGTGGAGGTGGAAGCCGTTGTTTGACTGTATTAGGAGTTTGTGGTATGCTTGTTAGTGTGCAGCTGTGGCAGGACATGGGAGAGGGTGTTAAAAGTTAAAAACTGGGGCTGGAGAGATGGTTCAGTGGTTAAGAGCACTGACTGCTCTTCCAGAGGTCCTGAGTTCAAATCCCAGCAACCACGTGGTGGTTCACAACCATCTGTAATGGGATCTAATGCCCTCTTCTGGTGTCTGAAGACAACTACAGTGTACTCATAATTAATTTTTTTAAAAGATTTATTTTATGTGTATGAGTACACGAGTACACTGTAGCTGTACAGATGGCCGTGAGCCATCATGTGTGTGGCTGCTGGGAAATGAACTCAGGACCTCTGCTGGCCCAGTTCCCTCTGGCCCCGCTGGCTCAGGTGTAATTCACTGTAGCTGTCTTCAGATACACCAGAAGAGGGCATCCGATCTCCTTACGAGTGGTCGTGAGCCACCATGTGGTTGCTGGGATCCGAACTCAGGACCTTCAGAAGAGCAGTCAGTGAGTGCTCTTACCTGCTGAGCCATCTCGCCAGCCCATAAATTTTTTTTAAAGTTAAAAACTGAAGTTTAAATTTATGTACAATAGGCCAGGCGGTGGTGGTGCACGCCTTTAATCCCAGCACTTGGGAGGCAGAGGCAGTGGATTTCTGAGTTCGAGGCCAGCCTGGTCTACAGAGTGAGTTCCAGGACAGCCAGGGCTACACAGAGAAACCCTGTCTTGAAAAACAAAAAACAAAAACAAAATTTATGTACAATGTAACCAGATGGCCAGAGGAAATCCTATAATCAATGCTAGAAATTACTACCTTTCAAAAGGACAATGGCTTGTGCCTGTATCTGTACAAATGAATGAAATTTGCTATCTGAGAAACTGGTTTCAGCAATAGAAACCTGAGCAGAACCAAGCCGCTCAGTGCATGCCACACTGCGGAGTACAGTGGCGACCGCTTTCAAATATCTTGGAAATCACAGGCCTCATCTTCTGTCATCTGCTGTCTATAATCTCATTTATTCACTGTCATTGTTAGTAGTAGGTTGTTGAGATGGGTTGGCCTCAAACGCACACAGTCGCCTCTTTCTGCCTCTCCAGTGCTAGATTAAAGGCTTCCCCGCCATGAACAGCTTGGTTTTCATACATCTGTCTTTATACTTTATTCTAATCCACCTCCCTCTCTTCCTGCCCTCCCCGACCCTGTGCTGTCTGCTCCTCTCTGGCTGGTTCCCTTCTTTTCCCTAGATGGCCGTCTTCCTGCACTCATGGCTCCCACCCTTTCTTTAGACCTTTTCACATGCACACTCCGGCGTGCACACACACATCCTATATGTGTATATGTTTAGGTAGGACCTGCTTGGGAGAGAATGGGGTCTTTTCACAACTACCCAAAATTCTACTGTGTATACACGTTTGATGGACGTCTCAGGCTGGCTCCATTTCCTGATAGGGTTACAAGCAGCTGCCTTCCTAATGGACGCAAAGGGCTGTTTGGTTGAGCAGTGAGCGCGACAGATCATCTTGTCAACCTGATGGGACTTAGACTCAGCGTGGGGAAAGACGGTGAGGGGTTTTCTCCTTTTCTTTCTTTCTTTCTTTCTTTCTTTCTTTCTTTCTTTCTTTCTTTCTTTCTTTCTTTCTTTCTTTCTTTTTTTTTTTCTGAGACAGGGTTTCTCTGTATAGCCCTGGCTGTCCTGGAGCTCACTCTGTAGACCAGGCTGGCCTTGAACTCAAATCCACCTGCTTCTGCCTCCCAAGTGCTGGGATTAAAGGCGTGCGCCACCACACCTGGCTCTCCTTTTCAAAATTACCTTTGTGTTGGGTTTTCTGAGACAGTGTCCCTGTAGTCCTTGCTCTCCTGGAACTCATTATATAGACCATGCTGGCTTCAAACTCACAGAGTAAGTCCATGGGATGGTGCGGCCCACATTGGGGTGCGTCTTCCCACATCCATTTAAAAAAAAAAATCCAGTCTGCTTTTATACCACGCAAAGAATAGGGTCAGTTCTAGGTCAAAGACAAAGTAGTCAAGGAACAAACAAGGCATAAATCCCTCACCGGAGATGGTAACACACACCTTTAGTCTTACTCTGTGAGTTTGAAGCCAGCCTGGTCTATATAATGAGTTCCAGCTTCAGTCATGTTATAATGTTGTCTAATTGTTTTTTCTTTCTTTAATCCTCACTCTCTCCCGCGAGACCCTGTTGACTGACTGAGCTGGCGTGGTCGGTCAGTTTAATGCCATTTTAACAAAGCCTTGGGCTACTCCACACTCAATGAGGCTGAGAGTCAGGGTAACAAAGAAGAGTCTGCAGTCCAAGGAACGCATTAGGACTCATCGGGCGGAGGTGACAGAATAGAAAGGCTATGGAGGGCATAGTCGGAAATGGCCTGCAGTTCCAACCTGAGGTTTTTGGGCTGGGGTTATCTTAGTCATTGACAACCACACTTCCTACAGGCCTTAAATCTAGTGTGGGGTGACTCAGCCTGTGTGGCAGGCAGGCTTTGATGAAGATGCAATGCCCCGAATCTCAAGAGTGCTATACAGTTTAGCCACCATATTGAGGAGGGTCTATTGTTCGAGAACCAGCCAATGTAGGGATCAGAAAAGAAGCAACAATCAATATCAGGGATCCTGGGGACTCCTTGCCATTGTGTTGCCATAGAGACAGTCACAAAGGCATGGAAAGGGGGAGGGCCAGATGTAGACATTGAGAGGTTAGAAAACACCAGAGAGAGGAGCCTGGGTTGAAGAATGCAGAGTTCTCGTCACCACCTTCTGTTAGCTTGCACATTGCCATGGAAACAGAACGCTCTGAGCACAGGTCTGCTCCTCTCCAACAGGGCCTTCTGCTGCATGCAGAACTCCTGCTGACCCCACTCTCAGTAAGGACATTTACTACCTCTGGCTACACAGAAGGGTGGAGGGGATGCTCTGGGAAGCATGGAAACAAACAGGTTACAGGCTACAAACCCTATTGTTGGAGCTAGCGGCAGCAGGTCTTGATGCACAAAGACCGGGAACTTCTAATCAGCATTGACCCAGGTAACTCAATAGTGACCAGCAAGCCTCAGATGGAGTAACTCCCACCCAGACTCCAGACTCCAGGGTTAGAGGTCCTGAAAGAAGCAACCACATTTCACACACACACACACACACACCCCACAGAGGAGCACACACGCTCATCAACATTTTACCTTTTTATATTTAATTTTATTAATCTATATTTTGTCTTAGCTTTTAACACTCCAATGGCTGGACTCAATGATATTAAAATGGTTGACTTGCTACATAAAGAACTGGAAAGCCTCGCAGGTCAGTGGTGGCACACGCCTTTAATTCCAGCACTTGGGAGGCAGAGGCAGGCAGATTTCTGAGTTTGAGGCCAGCCTGGTCTACAGAGTGAGTTCCAGGACAGCCAGGGCTACTCAGAGAAACCCTGTCTTGAAAAACAAAACAAAAGAATTGTTTAAAAAAAAAGAACTGGAAAGCCTAGTTTTAACAAATTAAAAACAGAAGCTGTAGTCAGGCAGTAGTGGCGCATGCCTTTAATCCCAGCACTTGGGAAGCAGGTGGATTTCTGAGTTCGAGGCCAGCCTGGCCTATAGAGTGAGTTCCAGGACAGCCAGGGCTATACAGAGAAACTCTGTCTCAAAAAAACAAAACAAAAAACAAAAAAAGCAAAAAATGGAAGCTGAGCAGTGGAAGTGCACACATTTAATCCCAGCACTTGAGAGGCAGAGGCGGGGGGGCAGGTGGATCTCTGAGTTCAATTATAGAGTGGAGTTCCAGGCCAGTAAGTCAGAGCTACATTTTTTTTTTTTTTTTTTTAAAAAAAAGAAAAGGCTGGAGAGATGACTCAGCCGTAAGAGTAGATGCCAAGTGCCCTCAAAGAGGGCCCAAATTTGGTTCCCACTGCCCACGTGGTGGCTCTTAACCACCCTTACCTCCAATTCCAGAAGATCCAACTCTGCACACATGTGGTATATAATCATACGTTCGGAAACACACACATAACATTAAAATTTCTGTTAGTAACGAATGACCTCAAAAGACTTCATATGAAGTCAATTCATAATTTGGATGAAAATTCAACTTCAGTGAGAAATTCAGCAAAGAGGGATTCTAAAAAATAATAAAAATAAAAAGCTTGGAACATAAAGCTTAATAAATCAACTCAACAAAAGGAATTACTGACAGACCAGCTTCTAAATTGCCAAGGGCTGATGTAATGGTGCTCACAGAGCCTGTGGATCGCCGAGTTCCAGGGTAGCCAGAGGATAGGAAGGCACATCTCTGTGCTGCTTCATGACCCCCACATTTCTACCCCACAGTGCTGAAAGGGCTGATTCTGCAGTACGTGAGTTTCTGTGTGCACACCATCTAAGCCTGTTCTGTTAGCACCCATTCCACCTCGCTCCACATCACAGGTACCCCTGGGGAACAAGGTTGGTACTGGCAGAGGTAGCCAGACTGGGGGTTCGAAGAACTGCCTGAGCCCAGACACGCCAAGAATGCCAAGACTCTCACCAAGAGATGGTGAGAGTCAGATGTCACAAGTCTTAGAGATCTGGCTGTGCCTCCAGACAAAGGACAAGACTGAACTCTATACAATGACTGGCCTTCTTTGTGGCTCTACCCACCTTACCCTTATAAGGTTGACTGACTACTGGAGAAGTGTAGGCAGGTCTCAGATAGTTAAACTCTCCTGAGATTGCTGGCTTTGAATACAGAACTTAAAGATTCAGCCAAGTGTGGCAGCACAAGCCATTTATCTTAACCACCAGGAGGCAGAAGCAGGTGAGTCTTTGTGAGTTCAAGGCCAGCCTACTCTACATTGTAAATTCTAGGCCGGCAAAGGCTATGCAGAGAGACTTGGTCTCAAAAAAAACCAAAAGCAAATCAAAGGAAGGTTTCTGTTTGTCTCCACTTACTGGCCTTGGTAATGAAATCCCATGTGCCAGTAGTCCAATGACAGCAACAGGTTTCTGACATGCAACCACCACAGATTAATTTACTCTTTTTTTAAAATAATTTTTTAAAGATTTATTTTCTGTATATGAGTACACTGTAGCTGTACAAATGGTCGTGAGCCATCATGTGGTTGCTGGGAATTGAACTCAGGACTCTGAACTCAGGACTTCTGCTCACTCTGGCCCAAAGATTTATTTATTATTAATATGTAAGTACACCGTAGCTGTCTTCAGACGAATAAGAAGAGGGCATCAGATCTCATTACGGGTGGTTGTGAGCCACCATGTGGTTGCTGAGATTTGAACTCAGGACCTACAGAAGAGCAGTCAGTGCTCTTACCAGCTGAGCCATCTCTCCAGTCTCACAGACTAATTTACAATTAAGCATGTCAAGAATCCCAGATATTTCTGGAGTGAAAGCTTGCTTCTGAACACACATGCACACAGCACCGCAGCCTCTCCACACAGCAGCAAACCCGCTGCGGCAGCCCGATGGAACGGTCTGTGGATGAAGCTGTGTGAGATTTCTGGGAGCTTGTAAGAAAACAAGGTTGTAACCAGCTCCTCCATTTCCTGGGCTGTTCCTAGGCCCCGCCGGCATGTAGTGTACGGGAATGGATTTACTTAGGACATCAATCTGCTCATTTTGTTATTTGAATGTTTCCAAACATGGGTCACTCTGTGACTGCATACAACTTGGACTCGAGCGAACTTTGCACATATGAACTTTGCCTAACCTTCAGAATATAAATTGCTCTGAATAACTAGGTTTTTGGGTTTTTTTGTTTTGTTTTTGTTTTTTGTTTTTCGAGACAGGGTTTCTCTTTATAGCCCCGGCTGTCCTGGAACTCACTTTGTAGACCAGGCTGGCCTCGAACTCTGAAATCCACCTGCCTCTGCCTCCCAAGTGCTGGGATTAAAGGCGTGCACCACCACAGCCCGGGCTGATGCTCTGAATAAAGTTGGCTATCACAGGACTTTAGTCGGCCTCATTTTTAGGCTCGGCTCTCTCAGGCTTGGGCCATCAACTGGAGTAAGCAGATTGCACATCTGCAGTCTTCCGAGGGTTCTGTCTTCTTCTCATCTCTCTATGGAGCATGCCAGGGTTACAGATGTTTGTGTGCTGCCTCTGAAACACCTCAGATCTCATTCAAGACCCTCATGTTATGGACTAGGGTTTTAACTGCACACACGGAGTTCTCTGCTCTCCTAAGAAATTAATGACACATACTCCACTCGCTACCATCACTCCTCAGTGTCAGCATCAAACTGGTGTATCTTTGAATAGCATTTATACAATGCTGGATTTTAAAGATTGTTTTATGTGTTTGCCTGTATATATACAGGTAGGCGTACCACACACATGCTGGAGGTTAGAAGAGGGTAGAACTGTGGTTACAGGTGGGTGTGAGCCTTTGTAAGATTAAGTTTTCAAACTGTACTGTGGGAACTTGGCTGTTAGTTGAACTTAATAGGAGACTAGCTCCCAGGACTCAGAAGAATGGGAGGCCAGCTCCCAGAACTTAGAAAAAATGAGAAACTATCTCCCAGGAATTAGAAGAAGGGGAGACCAGCTCCCAGAACTTAGAGACCAGAGCAACCTGGCAGGAGAAAAGAAAAATGAGGTGACAAACAATCGCCAGGTGACTAACCTGCTTCTGAACCCTAGCACAAGTCAGCACCAATCAGAGACTACCCCGTACTTTCCCCTGCCGTAGTTTCCCCTTTTTCCCCAGCAACTGAGTAGGTATAAAAACCTGTTTAAATTTTTGCTTGATGCCAGACTCCTCTAGCCCTGCAAGGGATATGAGTCTCGCCCCAGCTAGCTGGAATAAAA
>JADRCC010113154.1:0-13733 GCA_019843855.1 Hylomyscus alleni
TTACTGATGGATCTAAGTCAGGCTGTGGGGCCTATTGGATTGAAGGACAAGAGGAGCCCATTTTGTGTCAATATCAACCTGGCTCTCCCCAGGTTGTGGAATTGCAAATAGTTATAGAAGTATTTAAAACCTTTTTGTGTGCATTTAATTTAATTTCAGATTCTGCTTATGTGGTTAATGCTGTAAAGATTTTGGAATTGGCTGGGCCTATTAAATATAATAGCACTGTTTGTGCTCAGTTGCAGAAATTACAAGAGTGAATTTGGGCTAGAAGGGAGCGGTTTTACATCCAACATGTTTGCACCCATACTGGTCTGCCAGTGAAGGGAATGATAAGGTTGATCAGTGGACGAGAATGGAGTGCATTTTTCTAAGTACCAATGTTGAACAGGCAAAAAGTTTTCATCAATCCTTTCATGTTAATGCTAAGACTTTACAACAGAAGTTTCAGCTCTCAAGAGCTGATGCTAGACAAATCATTTTGGATTGTCCTCACTGTGTGGTGCATTTGCACCCTCCTCATATGGGTGTGAACCCAAAGGGATTGCTGCCACTTAAGATTTGGCAGATGGATGTAACGCACGTCTCAAACTTTGGAAACCTGAAGTATGTACATGTATCCGTTGATACTTGCTCAGGAGTCATACATGCTACCCCGTTGGCTGGAGAAAAGGCTCGCAATGTCATAGGACATTGCTTGGAAACTGGGGGAAACCACAAGTACTGAAGACTGACAATGGACCAGCTTACATAGCTCAGTCCTTTGAGACTTTTTGCAAACATATGGATGTCACCTGCAATCACGGTTTGCCATACAATCCGCAAGGACAGGGCATTGTGGAAAGAGCCCATCGCACTCTAAAGGAGTGTTTACAAAAACAAAAAGGGAGAGTAGGCCAAGGCCGTACCCCTAAGGAAAGAATATCTTTAGCCTTATTTACTTTAAATTTTTTTAAATTTGGATGTGCATGGTCAGTCAGCAGCTGACAGGCACTGTGCAGGGCGTGTTTCCCCGCCAGAAATGGTTAAATGGAAGGATGTCTTGACAGGCTCTGATCTCATGCTGACAAGGGCACGAGGTTCTGTTTGTGTTTTTCCCCAGGACCAACAAGATCTGGTGTGGGTCCCAGAATGCCTCGTGAGGAAGATTCGCCATGAAGAGCATTCTGGGGATCCTGCTGCTGTTGGCGATTGTGCTGACACTGGGAGTGACCGAGCCGAGATGGGGAATCCTGTCAGCGTTCCCGATTCCAATGCCTCTGTGCCATGATGCCCAAGTTTTTCTTCACCTTTTTAGTAGTAATGCTAGCATGGAAACCCCGTATTTACCCAGAGATAGTGAAATAGGTGTTAGTGATAAGAGTATTGAGCTTGCAGGAGTACTGTGCTTTTTTGTTATTTTTAATATTAGTTAGTAGAGTGATTGCATTGTTATGTATAATCAGACTGCTTTATGGGCAGATAGGGATGGGGGCTTTAGCAATGCTTCCTGGATTAGAGGATGGTGACCAGCTTCAGAGCCTAAGGGTAATATTAGTATTCCTCCACAGCCTAAGTGGTTTCCATATTGTAAAGGACAAAGACCAGGAGACACTTTGTTCCCATGGACAGGATGTCAAGCACGAAAGGGAACCTGGGCTAAGAGAGGGTACTTTACCTTTTCACCTTATATAGCTACTGGCTTTAATAACAAGCAGTTTACCACCTGAAAGAGTGGGCGGGAATAGGAGTGTTAGCTATTGCCCTTTTGGGAGCCTGTGGGCTATGCTGTTTTGCCTTTGCCAGATGGCTCAAGTCCAGAGACGTGAGATGGCCCTGGTAGTGCATGCTTTTCATGCCTTGGAAGATGGGGTGTCTCCACAGGCCTGGTTGGCTTGCTTGAAGCAATAGCTCCTACTGAACACTATGTTTTTCAAGAGTATTGTTGAGATGATGGCTCTGACAGCCCTTGCACCCCACAGGGAAGTGGCTCCATTGCACTGGGATGGGTGTCGGGCCGGAGTCTCTCTCCAGCCTCAGCTCTTGCACTCGGAGGGTCTCTACCCATTGCACCCGGTAGAGTGAGGTATGGTTCCTTGCAAGGTTCACATGCCCTTGATCGCTTGATCCTATGTAATGAATCTCGCTCAATTGCGCGAGGTGGCCTTGTTTGTACATGTCTCTTGATGAAACAAAAAGGGGGAATGTGGAGCGCTGGCCTTGGTCCTGGCCAAGCGCGCCCTAAAGATGGCGCTGGCCTTGGTCCTGGCCAAGCTGTAAACAACTCCTTGTATGACTTGAGGGCGGTACTGGCCGGTGGTCTGATCTGTCGTATGATCTCGGCAGCCTATGGGGAGGTGAAGCATAGCATGGCTCCATGGGCGTCCTCTGAGGGTATATAAGCTACATTCACGGGCACTTTGGGGGCACACCCTTGTTCCATCTGTAACTTACAAGGCCTGAGTAAACTGTTGCTGGAAGGAACCTGCGTGCTAGTCTTTCTTTCCCGCTGGTTGGGAGTCAGGCGTGGCACAGGAGTTTATAGTAACTGCTTCTTCATCTTGGGGAGTCAGAGATATCCCCAGTGTCAAGGATGAATGTTTGGCCATGCTTTGGAAGATGGAGTCCTTCCACTAGATAATTTCTGGATTTACCTTAGCTCTGATATTTGTTGGTACCAAGAAGAGCCTCAGAAATCACTAAGATAAAGATTCCTTTCTTTCTTCTTCCAGAGTAACACCTGAGCCCCTGATAAGGTGTGCAGTTGGGTGTTGAAATCCAAGACTTTATCTCCCATGTGACAGCCCAACAAATTTGAATGTTTTTTTCTCTCCAGATTAATTTCTAGGATAAGCAACCTGGCTATTCTCAAAGTTTGTTACAATAGAGAGTAGCCCTTCAAGATGCAGTGAGAACATCATGGTGACAGGTCATACAACCATAAGAAACAAATGTCATCGCTCTCCCAGAGGTTCAAACACAAATAACCTTCTCAATACTGCTTAACTTTGTTTAACATAAGCTTTCAAAAGACTTCAACCATGGAATCCTGTTTTGTACAGCAGTGTCTTTTTTCTAAAGACCTATCCCTCCTCTAGACAAGCTTTCCATAATTCTGAACAAGTATAAACTGTGGACTAAGAACCCTGGAGTTTTAATCCTCATTGTAAAATTTATTTCAGTCCTCTTTATCTCCTATTCTCAAAGCTGAATTATAATAATACATCATTCATAGAAAAGAGCCTAACTGCTCCAGGCATGAATAGTGACAGTAGATATCATGGTTGCAAAAAGCAGTGTCTATAAATAATAATCTAATAACAATAACAAAAATAGATAGGTGCTAGTAAAAACCACTGTGGAAAACTATCTACTCACCAAAGTTGAATGTTTGTGCTTCCTGAGGCTCACTGGGCTGACACACAAGTGTCACATATATTATACATGAGATTTGTGTGTGTTCTATAAGTTACATCTAAAAACAGGTATCAACACTGCACACATATGTCCCAAAAGTGCCATGATATTCATAATAGTACCAGTTCCATAAATACCGGAAACCCCTATGTGTCCATTAATAAAAGAATAGGAATAATTTTCAGTATTTATTCACATTTAACTTATTCACAAATTTGAGGAACAGTAAAGCAATTAGAAAAATGATCCAGAACTGCATGCAACAATATGGAAGGTGTTTGTACAGCCAACCAGAAAGAGAACTTGAAGAGGGGTGGCACGAAACAAAAGAGGCAAACCTAGAAGGGTCTCTGAGACTCCTGATAAGGAACATAGGTACGGACAGTAGGGAAACCTCATCCACCTGTACACATGTCCTCTTCTGCATGTGTATTATTTGAAAAGAATGCTTAGATAGAACAAACAGTGGGTGCCGTCATTTTGTGAAAGGACGGCTAGACAGGAGGCAGTTGTGTTGCTGCAAGCTATAAGAGCCTCAACTTCTTCCATGAGAATCTATAATGTATTGCTGACTTCTTGGGGTCTTACATAAAAAAAATGCTTGTTGATGCATCATCCAACTCTTGTGGAGTCCCCGTGGAAGACTGCTTAATGTTACACTGCCACTAGAAATTTCCAGTGTTTTGATTGGCATGCACAGGTAGCAAACGTGAGAGTTGGTATTACTGGAGGTTATCCTTAACGTAGTTATCTGGTTAAGTTATCAGTCCCCTGAAGGCAGAAACTAATAGCTCTTAACTTCCATCCTACTTAGCCCAAAATGACATAAACAGCAGAGCTCCTCAATCAACACTGCTTGATCATGACAAATACTTCCAAAAAGCAAGCTTAGAGCTTGTGAGGATAAGTGTCCAAATGCAGTTTTGAGATCATCAGATCTGTCCTTTGCAAATTCTCTCCTGTCCATATTACGTCTACAGGTAGACTTGGCATTTAGCAATGCAGATGGAAATGCAGTACATGATGCCCTTTTGACTGTGAGGACCTCCTCCTGCTATTCCGTGGCCAGTTCTCATCTTACACACAATCCTAACAAACAAGTGAACCTTTACTTCCCTTGCTAGCACACCTTCAAAGCCACAGGTAGGGACAACAGAGGAAGTGAGGAGGACTGGGACCTGCTACTTGTGATGTCCATAATCAAGAGATGAAAAGTTTGCCCTAACAGTAGTTGACAGGAAAAAAACTGAAAAATAATAAATTGGACCTCCCCTATGAAGTTCAGTGGGTTTTAAGTATTAACTGAAGAAAAAGCTTGCTGGAAGCAGGAGAATTTTGAGATATTTAAGTGGAATGATGCATGTGTGCAGTCATTAAAACAAGCAGAAGAAATGGTTGGTTTTTTTCCAAATTTATATTTAGATTGTTAAATTCAATATAACAAAATTAAAATTCAAAAGAAAAAAAAGCCCTATTAGCCATGGCAAAGACCGACCTCTCAGTTTGTGTATGATGTTTCCTGGCCACTACCATATGTCATATGGACATTTCTAGAAATGAACAAGCTTAGAAGCCTAAATCAGGATTGGGTCCTTTCTGACTATCCTTCATAGCTAGGTCTGCCTGAGACCTACAGACTCACAGAGAAAGGCAGTAGGAGTGGGCTTCATTCCAACTTTTTCCTACCGCACAGATCCTTCTGCTCCACTCCATTTGCAGAGAGCATGGAGAACAAGAAGAGGTAGAAAGGCCTTGCTGGATTGGAGCCATTGTGAAAAGCTATCAGGAATGAGAGGAGCTAAATGTTCATGTGCACAGTGTCCTCTCAGGACCCTAAAGACCATCTAATCCAACTGGAACCCATATCCCAACCAGATAGGTCCTCTAAGCAGGCTCTGCCAAAATAAGCAATCAAACAAATTTTAGGCCTCATTATGGCTGACAGAAAGAAGACATCCTTCATCTTCTAGTGCAGTTCCAAACCATTGTTCTTTCTCTGCTTCAGGGATGCTCTCTCTGGATCCATCTTTTAGCAAGTGCCCTATTGGTGTCTCCTAAGTCACTCTAGGCTTAGAGTACTGGATAATGCTATTCAGGGAGGAGGGGCCTTTTCCTATTGCAGGTATTAACCAGACCAAAAGATGCTCTCCCAGTTGTAATAACAAAAATATCCCCTAGAGGGAAGACGTTGTCTATGATTGGAAACCACCAATGTAGACTATCCCAGGGTGACACTGAAAATTCTGGGAGACGCCTGAAGCTCCCTGAGCTCTTGGTCTGGAGGCACCAGGCTCTTCTTTTCTCTCTACACTCACTCCCCTTTCCCAGAGTCAGTCCATACTTTATTTATAAGTTGGAAGGGGAAAATGAGCAAGAGTAGGGAGCTTGTACAAGTGATCATTTTCTTTTTACAAAACAAAAAGCAAAAATGTTTGAGGATGTTAAAAGTAATTAAAAAGAAATGAACATGTCATTAAGGGGAAATGCACCAACTAAGAAAACACCACAAGCTTATGGATCTTAGCAAAGTTACATTTTGAGGAAGAACCCAAAGAGCAAAGGACTGGAGAGGAGCTGTATGTCCTCCTGGATGGGCTGTGGTTTCAGTGCTTGAATGATTCCGACACAATCTGGTCTTGTCTTTGTTGGATTACTCAGAGTGCAAGAACCCATGGCCAGGGAGAAGCAAGAACAGCAAGGACATGACTCATTTGTATTCTTTTTACTCCACATTAACCCAGAAGGGATTTACACATATAAATGCTTCTAATAAATAGGTGTCTTGGTTCTATTTCAAGATAGTAATTCTAAGCCAATAGAGAAAGAACAAGACACATAATTCAATAATATTTTATTGTCAATAGCACAGAAAAGAGGTCACCATTGAACCTTTGGAAGAAAAAGAACCTTAATTACAATAAATGGCAAGAAATTGGATAAAAAGAGACATATAAGAAAAACTGCAGCAAATACTTCCTTTTGGTTGTGAATTTAAAATTATGTTGCAACATAACTGACTAACCAGAACCATTTTATAAATTATTTGTGTAGACTACACACTGCTATATGAAATAGTTAGATTTGTAAACTGAGAAAATAAATACCAAAGAACTATGGGTACCTAAATAGTGTTGTTTGTATTTTCCAAGGGTTTGGGATACCTTCTCTTTTCCCACTGTCACATTAGACAAAAAGGAAAGTTCCTTTAATGGCTACAAAGCTCTTATCATCACAAGAATCCTTGTAGATTTTAAGTTGCTGACACTGGAGATGTCAGGGACCTTGTGATCTGGTTAGAAGCCCTGACAGCAACAGCACTACCCAAATGACCATACGGGAGACCTAGTAAAAATGAAAGCCAGTTTTTTTTAAAAGCTGAGCTTTCCCTTAGGGTCTTAGTCTTCAGCTCAAATAGGCCCAGAATTCTTTATCCAACACTCAAAGATCTAGAATGTTCTTCAAAGTGTTTCTATGAGCTGATAACATACTCATTTTTCAGAAAAATCACTTACGAACTATCTTTATGTACTCATTTTGTGTGACTAGTCTATGTTTATGGAAGAAATATTAAAGTATTGGTTGATAGGGTGATATTCCATACGCTATTTGTGGAGCTCCATGATATATAGCATTTACAACATGTCACCTTTCTATAATATCCAATTAGGATCTTGAAGAAAACTGTTTCTTAAGGTGTAACATGAAAATTTCTAGACCTACAGTATTGTGTCATGTACACAAATTCACTTGACAAAGGTACTTTGTGAACTCTATACTAATTTCTTAAGAGTTGAAAGAAGTGAAGATCTCTAGAACATTCTTTATCTCAGTAAATGCAAAGCCCTGAGAATAATGTCCCCCGCATCATCCCTATAGCAATTCCTCCCTTGAAGACTGCATCTTTGTCCACAGCTCTGGATGCTTTGACCAATGAAGAGCACACGTTTTCTAAAGTGATTCCCTTTCACAACAAGTATTCGCTGTCTTCTTTGACAAAGGAAAACAAGGAGAAATTAGGGGGGAAAAGTGTCTGTTAGTGTGAAGGTTACATATGACAAATATGAACTGCTTCCTGATATTCATCAATATTCACAATTTATTGTTATAGAAAGTGATTGGATACAAAGTTTACAGAGCTCTGCAACTACAGACAAGTTACCTGAGACTTGGCAAGGCCCTGTCAGCTAAGGAGAACAGAACTTGCCAAAGAAAATGATGTTTCGAGTTTTGTTGTGCCTAATGATATAAATAAATGGATGGTCAGCATTGAATTCATCCTTGTGCTGTAAGATCCGGGACCCTGGCACCTCGATGGACTCACCACCATCTTCAGTTATTTCTAGACGTACTCTGTGAATCATATTTGATAGGGACACTCCCTTGGTCTCTGACATTCCAGAGAAATCTGATGTACTTTCATTGAAGAGACTTTTCAGCCCTAGGCTTTCCAGACTAGCCTTGAGGTCAATCATCTTTTCTACCTTAAACTTTGGGAGGGAGAGTTTGACTTTGGCATTGGCCATGGTGCTGGGGTTGGTCCACTGTAACAGTGTTTCTGGGTTGAGTTGTTTTTCAATCTAAAGACAAAAAAGAAAAGTACTTAATTTTATTTACTTTTAACTGTAAACGTTTTTAAAACTAGCTTAATCAAAAACAGTAAGTGTTAAGTCTAGTTTTAAAGAATTTAAATCAGACTTGGTTTGAAGACAATCCAGCACTGAGACAAGTTCCTCATTTAAGATCTACCAGCCATCCAGACTTCTCTTTCCCACCCTACAGGAATGCTCTCTTCTCAGTAACATATATAAGAGCATGATTTTTATTTGCTTAAATTCTAGAGCAGCTTTTCAGAAACAGATTGTGATATTAGATACACAACAGTGAAATAAATACAAAACTAGAAGCTTTCCTGTAGATCTCCTGTTTATTATAACGCTCTACAAAGGAGCTCATAGTATTCATGATCTAAACATACCACTAAAGTTAATTAAAAGCTATTCCTATTTTTAATAATAGGAACTTAGACTAGTTCTGATTCAAAAGTGATGAGCAAAACCATTTCAACTGGTTTAAAAGATAGATATGCAACAAAGCATAAAATAACTTAGTCATAAAAATCTTCATGGAGCAAATAAAATTAAATTGCTCCTTGACTTTCACACAGGTACCACCAAGAATGACAGTAGCTAACTGCTTCTACTAACATGAAACAATGCTGTACCAGTGTTATTCTCCTGGTGCAAATAAAAGCCACGGGTGTGCTAAGGTCATAAGCTAGTGTAAGTGCATTTTCTAAAAGGAAAAGAATAATTTATTCTCTTATTAGTCTACAACAATTACTTTTCAATTAATATTCTCAATTTTCTTTGGTACAAATTACTAGGACCAAAAACAAAAAAATCAAAAGCATTAGAGTTAACTAGCTTTGCAACTAATGGACTTATTTTTCTGTCCCTTTACAGCTTAAGCATGGAGTTTAGGCCAAGGGCTCTTTTCCTCCCAGGCTCAAATCCTTGATCTTCATGTGATTGACTGATTGATCATGTGGCAATGGACTGGCTATTTGCCCTCTGTGACTTCTTTCCTCATTGGTAAACAAGAACATTTATAACAGTTTGTGTTATAAATGCTATAAGACTAGGTTATCCTTTGTCCATTGTACATGACAATAAATGCTGGCTGTTTTGCACTTTAAAGAAGACCCAGAATAGACCTCAGACCTGTTAAAGATGACAGAGCTGAGGTATTTGAGGCTGGCCTCTCTGAGCCTCCACAGGACTCCGTCTTTACTTCTTTACTATGTTGGACTTCCCTTGTCTAAGTGCCCAGACACCTCCTAACCTTCTCCAGGCCTGTAGACTCGTCCTCCACGCCTTCGGGTAACACAATGAGCATACTGAGATGCTTATTCAGGAAAGGAAGTTCTATGATCTTAGAGTTGATGGCATCAATGCTACCCAAGCAGAAGGTGGCCTCAAGATTCATCATTTGTACGGGTTTGGTGTCTGTCTGTTAGAAGAGAATATTTTGATAAGGTTAATTTTCAATTTATAAAAGAACACATGACTACATATATACAAACATATATATGCATGTACAGATATAAATATATATCTAGATGATAAAAAAGACAGAAATAAAGATAGAAATGACAGTCAAGATAGGAATATACAAAGTTCTCTGGTGGTTTTGGAGCATTATGACTTAAGCACACATATGAGAATCCACATAGCATACATTCTTTAAACATCTAATGACATCCTTGAAAGTTATTCATGAACTTTACTATCTCACGTACTCTACAATATAGGAAATATATATATTGCATTTACATACATAAAAAAAGAAAAATAAGACAATATGACTTCATATTTCATATGGCAGACAGACAACAATCAAAATACAAGGAGTTATATGAGTCTAGTAATCCCAGCACTCTGAAGATAGAGGCAGAAGGAGTATGAAGTGAGGGCAAGCCTGAGCCACACAGTAAATTCAAAGCCAGTTTGAGTTACATAGAAATACCTTGTCTCAAAAACAACATCAACAACAGACTAAGAACATAGCATTTGTCTATCATGTAAAAAGCTCTGGCTTCAATCTAACAACACACACACACACTCACACACACACACACACATACACACATACACACACATGAAGGGGGAGGGAGGGAAGGAGGAAGAAAGGATATTGACAGTGAAAATGTACAAAGTTATTTTCAAACTATGTTTCTAAATGTATATGAAACTTAAACAAATTTCTTAGGTACATTTGTAGTCAACCCTCAAGATAATTCATCAAATAAATGAAAACATTGCAAAATATTAAAGAGAACACATAAAACCAAAACCTCTTCTAGTCTCAAGCATTAAGGATAAAAGGTGCGTAAGTTAGAGATCTGTATATGTACGTCATCTTTCAGAATAGGTATTATGTTAAGCTCTTACTATAATTTTCTCACTGTAGCCCAGCCCTTAAAAGATACCAAGGAACATTCAAAACAGTTTAGTAGTATCACTCAAAATATTTAGTGATTGGCAAGTGCAGTTCAAAGGACACAAAAAAGAAATGATAGAACGTATTCAAGGGGAAACCAGAGTCAAGTGTAGTTGCTCATGAGGTAGACACTGAAATATCACAATATCAAACCCCTATAATTCTGTTGAGGATCTAGGTTTCCAGGCTCTGATGTTACCTGGATTTATGATTTAATAGCAAAAATAAAGGGATTGGCACACCTTTCTCCCCCTTCTTTCAGAAACATGCTTTAGCACTTTGGCAAATATAAAAACTACAAATCACAACATGATCAAGGCCAAAGTCCAAGTTCTACCCACTGCCGTTACATGATGTGATCCTGGGGGATTCGTAAAAGGCATCATTAGCCACATACTTGAGATTTCACTTATACTCAGGGACCCTTTGGCAGCCCTTCCCAGGGAAGAACATCAACCACCAATCACATCATCAATCAAATGTGCAGTGTCATCTTGACATGACTGACAGTCAGGTCACGAATACCCCTGTAATAGCAGAGGCTGTAAAGTACATGCTGCCCCAGCCCTCAGTGAAAGGCAGTGCTAAGAATGTCCAGAGCCATGCTAAAGGCCTGAGTGTAGACTATACAGTGTCTGAGATGTCTAAAGTGTGACAGCTGTTCCTGTCCCTTGAAGTCAGTTAAGTCCACTGCAGTCAGAAAGCTCGAGTTGAGAGTGGAGGAAAAACTGTCTGCACCCCTTTACACAAAACCCTGGGAGACTTTGAATCTAGTAGGAGCAATAACAGCATGTTTCCCTCTTCAAACCTATTAGGAGCAATAACAGTTTTTTTCCCTTCCTGAAAACCTATGCAATCATGGACTGTGCGTTTTATCTGACACTGACATTTGAGCTGAGGAAGTAGCTCAGTTTCTCAAGTGCTTACCAAGCATACAGAGCTCTGGTTTGAATCTCCAGCAATACATAAACCAAGTGTGGTAGTTCCTGCCTACGATCCCAGTGTTAGAGAGGTAGAACAGGAGATTCGGACGGTCAAAGAACTATTTGCTGATGATATGATAGTATACTTAAGTGACCCCCAAAATTCCACCAGAGAGCTCCTATACCTGATAAACAACTTCAGCAAAGTAGCTGGATATACAATTAACTCAAGCAAATCAGTGGCCTTCCTCTACACAAAGGATAAACAGGCTGAGAAGGAAATTAGGGAAACAACCCTTTACAATGGTCACAAATAATATAAAATACCTTGGTATTACTCTAACTAAGCAAGTAAAAGATCTATTTGACAAGAACTTCAAGTCGCTGAAGAAGGAAATTGAAGAAGATCTCAGAAGATGGAAAGATCTCCCATGCTCGTGGATTGGCAGAATTAATATAGTAAAAATGGCCATCTTGCTGAAAGCAATCTACAGATTCAATGCAATCCCCATCAAAATTCCAACTCAATTCTTCACAGACTTAGAAAGAGCAATTTGCAAATTCATCTGGAATAACAAAAAACTCAGGGTAGCAAAAACTATTCTCAACAATAAAGGAACCTCTGGAGGAATCACCATCCCAGACCTTAAGCTGTACTACAAAGCAATTGTGATAAAATAAAAAAAAAACAAACAAACTGCATGACAGGCAGGTAGATCAATAGAATAGAATTGAAGACTCAGAATTGAACCCATAAACCTATGACCAATTGATCTTTGACAACAGAGCTAAAACTATCCAGCATTTTCAACAAATGGTACTAGCTCAACTGGCGGTTAGCATGTAGAAGAAGGCAAATTGATCCATTCTTATCTCCTTATACAAAGCTCAAGTCCAAGTGGATCAAGTACCTCCACATAAAACCAGATACACTCAAACTAATAGAAAAGAAAGTGGGGAAGAGCCTCGAGCACATAGGCACAGGGGAGAATTTCTTGAACAGAATACCAATAGCTTATGCTCTAAGATCAAGAATCGACTTCATAAAATTGCAAAGCTTCTGTAAGACAAAAGACACTGTCGATAGGACAAAATGGCAACCAACGAATTGGGAAAAGATCTTTACCAATCCTATATCTGATAGAGGGCTAATATCCAATGTATACAAAGAACTCAAGAAGTTAGACTCCAGAGAAACAAATAACCTGATTTAAAAATGGGGTACATAGCTAAATAAAGAATTCTCAACTGATGAATACCGAATGGCTGAGAAGCACCTAAAGAAATGTTCAACATCCTTAGTCATCAGAGAAATGCAAATCAAAACAACCCTGAGATTCTATCTCACACCAGTCAGAATGGCTAGGATAAAAAACTCAAGTGACAGCAGATGCTGGAGAGGTTGTGGAGAAAGATGAACACTCCTCCACTGCTGGTGGAATTGCAAGCTGGTGCAACCACTCTAGAAATCAGTTTGGTGGTTCCTCCAGAAACTGGACATAGTACTACCAGAGGTCCCAGCTATACCACTTATGGGCATATACTCAGAAGATGCTCCAACCTGTAATAAGGATACATGCTCCACTATGTTCATAGCAGCCTTACTTTTATTAGCCAGAAACTGGAAACAACCCAGATGTCCCTCAACAGAGGAATGGATACAGAAATTGTGGTACATCTACACAATGGAGTACTACTCAGCTATTAAAAACAATGAATTCATGAAATTCTTAGGGAAATGGATGGATCTGGAGAATATCATTCTGAGTGAGGTAACCCAATCACAAAAGAACACACATGGTATGCATTCTCTAATAAGTGGATATTAGCCCAGAAGATCAGAATACACAAAGTACAAACCACAAACCACAAGAAACTGAAGAAGAAGGAAGAGCAAAGTGTGGATACTTCGTTCATTAAAAGGGGGAACAAAATACCCATGGTAGGATTTTCAGAGACAAACTATGGAGCAGAGACTGAAAGAAGGACAATCCAGAGACTGCTCCACCTGGGAATCCTTCCCATATTCAATCATCAAACCCAGACACTATTGTGGATATCAGCAAGTGCTGGCTGACAGGAGCCTGATACAGCTGTTTCCTGAGAAGTTCTGACAGTGCCTGACTAATACAAAAGTAGAGGCTCACAGCCATCCATTGGACTGAGTACAGGGTCCCCAATAAAGGAGCTAGAGAAAGGACCCAAGGAGCTGAAGGGTTTGTAGTCCCTTAGGACGAACAACAATATGAACTAACTAGTACCCTCAGAGCTCCCAGGGACTAAACCATCAACCAAAGAGTACACATGGTGGGACTCATGGCTCCAGCAGCATATGTAGAAGAGGATGGCCTTGTTGGTCATCAATGGTAGGAGAGGCCTTGGTCCTGTGAAGGTTCTATGCCCCAGTGTAGGGGA
>JADRCC010113170.1:0-16993 GCA_019843855.1 Hylomyscus alleni
AATGGTTTTATGAAGAGACATCCTGGTAAATAACCTTTGTGCTCTTTTTAGGCTTTGTCATTGAAGAGCACTAGCTGTTCAGCCCTCCCTGGCTCTAGCTTTATAATTTCCAGGTGCTGGGCCATGCCCTGTGTATCCCAGTCACCTTCCCAAGGCACAGATGTTTGCATGCATGCCAACTGCTCTTCCCTGGGGGTTGCTGGGGTGGGTGTGGGGGCACAGTGTAGGGTTGAGGAGAAAGCTTGATGGTCATCAGGAGCCGCAGACTGGAGCTGGGAGATGATAGATGCAGTGTTGGGGTGAGGCAGAGCTGTTGATTGGTGAATGTAACCTGAGGCCTTTACATTTGCGTGTGGGAAGGGAAACAACTTCTTAAAATTGTTTTCATTTTTTCCCAGGCCCCCATTTCTAAATATATCAAATGAGATGATGTCAGGAGCAAATCAAGTTATACTGAGCTCATTTTACAATGTTAAAATAACAAAGGTCTTTAACTTAGAAAAGATTTTTTATATTTATTTTATGTGTGTGTGTTTTGCCTGCACTGTGTGAATGCCCTTGGAGGTCAGGGAAAGGTGATGAGCCCCCTGGAACTGGAGTTACAGGTGCTTGTGAGCTGCCATGTGGGTGCCGGGAACTGAACCCTAGTCTTCTTCAGGAGCAGAAAGTGAGTCATCTCTCCCACTGCCGGACTACACATTTTTGTGGAGTGTTAAAAATTAGTATTTGGGTGGTGGTGGCGCACACCTTTGATCCCAGCACTTGAGAGGCAGAGGCAGGCGGATTTCTGAGTTTGAGGCCAGCCTGGTCTACAGAGTGAGTTCCAGGACAGCCAGAGCTACACAGAGAAACCCTGCCTCAAACAACAACAACAACCACCAAACAAAAAATTAGTAATTAAGCCGGGCACTGGTAGTACACGCCTTTAGTCCTAGCACTTGGGAGGCAGAGGCAGGCGGATCTCTGAGTTACAGGCCAGCCTGATCTACAGAGTGAGTTCCAGGACAGCCAGGGCTACACAGAGAAACCCTGTCTCAGAAGCTTGCCTGGCATGCCATAAGGCCCCTGGCACTGACACACACCAGAAAGGCTTCTATACACACACACACACACACACACACACACACACACACACATCAGAAAGGCTTCTCTACACACACACACACACACCAGAAAAGCTTCTCTACACACACACACACACACACACACACACACACACACACACACACACACTAGAAAGGCTTCTCTCCTTTGCCTGTTATCCGTGACCTCAGAACTTCTAGCCGACCCCTTTTGAGTGTTTGAGGCAGAGACCCGAGAAGACTGGGCCTGCTCTGTGCTGACAGGGTAGAGGCCTGGAAGGGGAGGTCCTCAGAGGACAAAGCAGGCTAGGGCTAGGCTAGGCCTTGCCTAAGAAGTGTAGACACCCTGCACCTAGGACTCCAGTGGGGGAAGCGGGGCTGGAACTCGGATTCACTATGAGCCCAAGACCACCACAGGCTTGTACTGCCTGACCGGAAGTGTCCAGTGAGCTCATGCTGAACACTTCACTTGTTACCTCAGTGTGTCCTCCGCCTGCCCTTTGCGCTGAGTAATCTTACCCATTTCTTAAGCCAGGAAAGTAATTCTCTAGAGTCAATGTCTTAACCCAAGTCCATCTGCCCAGCTGTAAAGCTCTGGGACTCCATACAGCAAGCTCTGCCTACCATGGCCTCAGGGGTGGGCAGAACTTGCATATAAGTTGTTCGATGTAGCTGACGGTAAAGCTTGGATGTGTACAGCTGAGACCACAGAGCAGGGGCATCCATGGCTGTCCAGTGTGCTGTGTGAACCAGCTGTGGGGTTGCAGCAAGATCCTTTACCCTGAGAATGCTGGTAGCCCCAGCCAGCATTGTTAGAGATAATTAATTTGCAGGGCACAGAAAAGCTTTTGACACTAAACACACACAGGGCAGATTCAGTGTATGCTAGAGTTACTACTTCTTAATATGCTCTAAATACAAGTATTGATTATAGTGTTTATCTCCTCCTGTGATGGGAAGATTAGAGGCAGTGCGTGTTTGGAAGGGCACTGACGTCTCACCTGGGAGGCAAATGACTTCTGTCTGGGGACCTTTGTGGAGCCATGTCGCCAGACAAAAAGTGGGAAGGCTGAGTGCATTTAAAAGGTTGGCACTGGCTCTTTGCTCTGAATGCTTTCCCATCGGGGGTTTCATCTAGAGCCCGTGCGGGCCCCTGATGTTGTCTCCCTTGTCCGTTAAGGAGAAGCTTTGAAAGCAAAAAGGCAGGGGTCTAGGCTTACTCCAGACCCACTATGCACAGAGGGAACGCCGCACGGACACTGCTCTTCTGTTCCTTTACAGGTGAGGTGACACATCTGGCTGCCAGAGTGGACGTGAGCCTGGGGAGGAACAGAGACCGGTGAGAGGCCTGGGGCCTGTGCATGCTGGGACTGGGGACGAACTGGGGGTGAGAGAGGCTGCACTGTGCCTCACAGTGGAGGAGAGTGAAGGTTAGGTGCTGAGAGGTACCTAATTCCCTTTTTTTAAAAATTATTTTAAAGATTTATTTATTTTATGTATATGAGTACACTGTAGCTGTACAGATGGTTGTTAGCCATCATGTGCTGGGAAATGAATTCAAGACGTAAGTACACTGTAGCTGTCTTCAGACACACCAGAAGAGAGCGTCAGATCTCATTATGGATGGTTGTGAGCCACCATGTGGTTGCTGGGATTTGAACTCCGGACCTTCGGAAGAGCAGTCAGTGCTCTTAACCACTGAGCCATCTCTCTAGCCCTGATCCACATTTTCTAATTCTCTTTGATGAGGCCTTTAACCGGGAAGGACGAGGCAGTGGAGCCATTGGTGGAGGCTAAGGGGCATATATCCCTCAGCAGAAGGTTCCACATTGCGATTTAGTCATTGTTCTTGTGCCACTGTGCCCAAAATACATGATGGAAATAACGGTTTTTTTTTAAAAAAAAAAAAAAAAAAAAAAAAAGCCAGACCCTTTTTTTTGGCTCTTGGCAAGGAAGGCAGTGTAAAGTGGCTTTGTCTTTGGTGGCAAAAGTCTGAGGTAAAACTGTTCACAACTACTGGCCAGGGAGCTGCGAGCTTAGAGACCGAGCTAAATCCTCCGAAGGTTCCAAAGACTGCTGCTCAGGGAACGTGGGCTCAACATGAGCCCCCGGGGGACATGGCAGATTCGAGCCATGACATACGTAACACGAAGGACCTCAGATGAAAGATGAAGACTAACATTTCAAGCTAACAGCCCCAGCAAGAGCCACCTGGATGGGAAAGACACAGCGCAGCGCTCTGCTGTGCTCCTGTGTGTCCAGGGTATTCTAGTCTCTGTCTTCAGTCTGCTTCCTGCATTGCCAGATGGCACAGGAAGAGTGGGCTTGGTCAGGGAAGCGAGTACCGTGCCCCGTGCTCAGAAGCTAACAGCCTTGGTCGGGGGACCGTTTTAGAACTGCTGAGAACAGCATCAGACACAGATAGAGCTGGAGAGCCCAAGGGACAATAGAAAGGCCTGGCCGAGCTGCAAGGTAGGTGGCATCGAGAGATGCCAGCAGACAGGTCAGCGTGCGCAAAGCCGCTGGCGCCCTGGGACCTTCGCCAAGGTGTTTTAAGCTCTCTCAAAGTGTGTGGATCATTTGGAGCCAGAAGAGGGGGTGTGGGAGGCACAAAGGATGCTTCGTGGTGTGTCCAAGAAGAGCAAAGCATAGCTGTGGTGTGGATGCTGGGAATTGAACCTAGGTCCTCGGGAAGAGCAGGCAGCCCTCTTACCTGCTGAGCCGTAGATTCAGCCCATCTTTACTTTTCAAATCCCCGTGGTGCCTGGTGTGGTGGTGCACACTTTTAGTCCTTGGAAGACTGAGATGGACGTATCTCTGTGAGTTCAAGGCCAGCCCGGTCTACAGAGTGAGTCCAGGACAGCCAGGGCTTGTTACACAGATGAACCCTGTCTGGTAAAACCAAATTAATTAGTTCCCTTGGCAGATTTAAGTTTTATGTGTCAACAGTGAGTTACGTTAGTAGAAGTTGGTGTTACTTTGTAAGCAAGGACGTTGAGTCTCAGGGCAGCTGATTTGCCAGCAGAGAATTTGGACTCCAGGCCCCTGTGCAGGGTGTGCGTGTGAGAGCTGAGGTTCCTATAGGCACAGCCTCTGTCTCAGGATGGAAGCGTAAACGAGAGTCGCCCAGCCCGACCTTGAGCTGTTGTACTATCAGAGTGTAACAGAGGTCACTAAAGAGTTTTGTCATCCTCCTCCTGCCTTCTCTTCTCGGCTATTTCTCTTCTTGCCTGGGAGTAGCCTGCCAGGCCTTGTTCCCAGAGCCTGACTCCCAAGGCCATGGACCAGCCAGCCGGAGGCACTGGAAACCTGAGGCCAGCTATTGGTGAAGACAGGAGCGTGGAGCTCAGCACCTGCCAGGAGCTTTTGCACCGACTTCGGGAGCTGGAGGTATGTGGTCAAAGACAGGGAAGGGCGTGGGGAGGCAGGGCTGCCGCCTCAGAGCTCAATATGGAGAAAGCTTGCCAGGCGGGAGAGGGCTGGGTGTTCCTTTACTAAAGCTCCCCTGGGAAGCCCCTGGCTCCCCTTCACTGTCCAGCTCAGGCCGCAGCAGAGGGTGTGTAGCTGTCCTTTGCCCCAAGTGCCGCCCCCGACCCTGACTCCTACTTCTATGGCTCTGCTGGCTCTAAGGACAGTGCTGGCCATAGAGGCTACTGAGTAAAACAGTCAGATAACCCTGGCCCAGGAGTTTGATGGACAGGGCACCCCCAGTCCACCCCGCCACCCTCACCCCCAGGGTAAAATGAGCCTCAGTGTTTCCATTTTCTACCTCACCCTGTAGGCAGAGAACTCGGCGCTTGCGCAGGCCAATGAGAACCAGCGGGAGACTTACGAACGCTGTCTGGATGAGGTCTGTGGGGTTTGCCAAAGGACAGGGCTGAGGACAGGGTGGGTGGGCACAATGCCAACTCAGCTCCCGGCTTTGTGTCCCCAGGTTGCCAACCACGTGGTGCAGGCACTGCTGAACCAGAAGGTGAGTAGATTCAGGACTATCTCACCCCCACCCCACTGCTGCAGGGTAGACCCAAGGTATAGTCAGGAGGCCCTGTGCTGGGACTCCAGACACTTGCTCAACTTAGTCTCTGCCACCACAGAATGGCCGAGGAGCTCCTTGTTGGCCCACTTGGCCTGTGCCACTGCCTCTGATTGGCCTATTATTCTCTATGGGGAAGCAGAGTGGGTTGGTACAGCCAGGTCTCTGAACCGTAGGAGCTTCAGTTTCTCTGTCACCTTCAAATCGCCACCAACGCTGTGAGCCTCGGCGGCCTTGAAATGTTTTCCTCAGGCTCACTGTGATATGGGCCACTGACTGCAGGGTCTCCCACGCCTTAGATGCCCCTCCCTTTTGACATGGCTTCTAGGAGGGAGGAAGCCAGCTGCAGAAACAGTGGAAATGACAGAGACTGGCCTTTACCGTTCATTAGGATAGTAAACCTAGAGAGCTCATCCCCAGAGGCTGTAGCTGTGAGTACAGCTGGCTGGGACGGGAAGTCGCGTCCCCTCCTCTCACCTTTGTTTCCTGTCCTTCCTGGGTGGACAGGACCTGCGGGAGGAGTGTATCAAGCTGAAGAAGAGGGTGTTTGACCTGGAGCGGCAGAATCAGATATTGAGCGCACTGTTGCAACAGAAGCTCACAACCAGCTCCCTCCCTCAGGTGGGCAGAACATTCTCCTGTGGGCCCCATTAGCCTCCGCTTGCTCTTCTCTTCACCTCATAGGAGCAGGGTGTCAGCTGTCCTCAGCACAGGCCTGCCGCCTTTCTGAGGCCTTTCGGGGAAGGCGTGCTCGGACTAACAGATTTGTGTATTAGCAGAAGGAAACCGTCCCGAGTCCCTCCAGACTCATCTGTCATGCCATCCCAGGTTCTCCCTACTCAGCCAGATAGTGTCCTTCCTTACTAGTTGTTGTTGTTGGGGGGTTGGGGGGGAGATAGGGTCGCACTCTGCATCCCTGGCTGGACTTACACTCAGGCAGTCCTCCTGCCTCAGCTACCTAAGTACTAAGATGAGAGGCATGCCCTCACTCCCAGTGTACCCTTTCTTATAACAGAGAAAGTTTGGATTTACCCTGCCCTGTGTGGGGAGCTGGGTGGAGGCTGCAAATGCAGTTATTTCCAGCTCCCTAGAGGTCCCTGTGGCCACTGACGTGGCTTCTTTCTGGCCAGAGCCAGGGCAGGGCTAAGCATAAGGAGCCCAGAGCTGCGTGTCACAGAGAGGACAAGAACGGCACTTCACCCATTAACTGGATGTGGGTGGCTGCACACCCTGGCTTGCACATTCACGGCCACTGGTTTCTGCTTGCAGCCCGGTCCCTGTCCGCCCTGGGGACAGTGGGGGAGGCAGGGGGCTGGCTCTGGGAATCAGTCCTGGGATCAGTTGTCACAGATGTCACTCTGTCAGGAGCTCCAAGGATGGAATAAGGTGCAGAGAGGAATGGTCTGGAAGTCAAGGAGAACCTCAGGCTGCTTCTGAGGGCGGCCAGCCCCTGCCCCCGTTCTGACAAGGAAGGAAGAAGCTCTCTATCAGGGCAAAGCTGAGCCATGTCTGTCTGAACGTGGATGTCTGTCCGAATGACCCAACCTGGTATCTGATTCCCTGTGAATTGGATCCCAGGCAGCAGTGGACAGCCCGCAGTTGTGCCTCTGCAGGAACCCCTGAGGCCTAGCAGTCACCAGGCTTCCTCCATTCCAGTGACTGATAGCCAAACACAGAACAACCTAAGTCACTTTTTAAAAAACCTGAATGAACTCTGGAATCACTGAGGGTCGGTCCAGTAGATGTCTCGTCCAAGTTACCATAATGCAATGGAAAATTACAAGCATTAAGTGTTGGCCTCAAATAAACGGGTTGGGGATCTAACTGCCTTTTAGCTAAGTGTGACCTTGGGCAGAGTATCAAACTACATAAACTATAGGTTTTTCCCCTTACAAATGGCACAAAAACACTCGCATAACACATCCTTGCGAGGATTAAATGAGGTAATATATGGTGCTTGGTTCACAGAAAGTCAGTAAATGGCAGCAGTTTAGTATTATTAACATGACTCCCAGGGTGTGCTTCGCTGGCTTGAAAGCTCCATTGAGCAGACACCAATTAAGCTTTCCTTGGGAGCCATGCCTTTGCCAAGGCCTGAGGAACTGAAGTGATCTCAAGGTCCTGTGGGTGTCACATCCTGTGCAGGGTGAGTGTCCCTGACGGCTGAGACTGCTAGGAGGCAGTCTATGGACAGCCATGCTACAAAGCCAAGGGTGGCAGTTCTACTTGTCCCAGGATACAGGAGAGGGACAGCTAGGCCTCGGAGGACTAGGAGACCTGGAGGGTGGCTTGCTTGGTGGGGACTTGTCATGCAAATGTTAGGACTTGTGTGTAATCCCCAGCACCCATGTAAAAAGCTGGACATGATGCTATACACTTACAATCCAAGCTCTGAGGTAGAGAGAGGAAGATCCCAGCGGTCCACTGGCCAGCCAGCTGAGTCTACTCTTTGAGCCCTAGGTCCCAGTGATGAGCCCTGTTTCTAAGAAACAAGGCAAGTGACTCCTGAGGAAGAGTGCCCAAGAGCGAGCGTGCGTGCATGCATGCATGTATGCACACACATGCTCGCCATACACACAGACTTAAGAAGGTTCCTGCAAGGAAATGACATTGGACCTGTGTGCTGGGTAGAAAGGAGCATGATGGAGTCTGTAGATGGCTGCGGAGAAGGAACTCCCCATGGAAGGAACACCCAGAGGGTGGCACGATTTCAGCTTGGGTGGGTGAAGGATGTGTGGAAGGAAGTGAGGAGGAAGAGCGAGAGCTGCTTGAAGGATCCTCAGCCCGGGGGTGGAGGATCTACAGTGGCCAGCGGCCAGGGGAAGAGGCCTCACAGCCCAGAAGTGCTTTAGGAAAAGCCGTGTTAGCTTCCTGTGCAAAACTAAAAGCCACTGAATGAGGTCAGGGGCTCAAGGGGATGGGAATACCAAGCACTGTCAGGCCAGAAGTGCAGATCTGGGCTGCAAATGGCCAAGGGCAAGGCCTAGATGCTACAGGAGCTGTGGGGGGGGGCGAGGTGAGTGAAGGGTTAAAGCTGACTCATCCCCATTCAACGTGCAAGAACTCTCAAGGACCAAGAGAGTCAGCAAAATAGGAAGCCGGGGCTACATGCTCCTTGTACAATCTGGAGAGTAGATATCTCCCAGGAGACCAGGGAATTCAGAATGACAGCTCGCTGCCTTTCGTGTGTGTGTGTGTGTGTGTGTGTGTGTGTGTGTGTGTGTGTGTGTGTGTCTGTCTGTCTGTCTGTCTGTCTGTCTCTCTCACAGACAGACAGACAGACAGACAGGGGGGGGGATGTGAGAGCTTGCACAGCGGCAGAAGCCGCCCTTGGCATGACATCCTTCAGATGCTGTCCTTGTCCTGGAGAGACACAGGAAAGAAAGAGGGCCTGTTGCTGGCCCCTTGCTAGCTGCAAGCTGGAGTGAACTGTGCATGCCAGCTGTGCCTGGCTTTTGGGGAGGAAGGGTGCGGGGAAGTGTTCATTTTTTCGAGACAAGTTTTCTCTGGGTAGCCCTGGCTGTCCTGGAACTTGTACTATAGACCAGGCTGGCCTCGAACTCACAAAGATCCACTAGCCTCTGCCTTCCAAGTGCCACCACCTCCTGGCATGGCTTCATTTCTTAGATCCTAGGTGGTCAGAACAGGAAGGAACCTTCATGGTAGTGTTCTTTTTTAGGGGTCAATGACATCTGTGTTCTCTCTGCAGATCCCACTCACCCCACTCCAGCCGCCGTCAGAACGACCAGCCTCTCCGTCCCCAAACGCCACTGAGGGACCAGCCACCTCACTGCCTTTAGGACACTGTGCTGGGCAAAGAGAGGTAGGAGCAGTGGGCACTAGGGTTTGTGTCTGACTGGCTAGAGGGTCCACCGCAGGCTCTTAACAAGTCTTGGGGACAGGCTCTTTCCTGTGCAGGCTCATACCCTCCCCCAGTCACGGCCTGCACGCAGTGTATGACATCATGCAGCGGGAGTCGCAGCACATACCTGCAGACTCATTCCGTGCTGGGCACCAACTACGCAGGCCACTTTGGACAGGGCTCTTACTTTATGGGGCTAAACAGTCACTGTCTCATTTCACAGCTGACACAAGGATACTTAGAGGTCAAATGACTTGCTGAAGGTCACGTGAACAAGGTAGAACTGGGCTTGATATCCCGACTCCAGAGCACATGTAGTTAAGCACTGTGCAGGACAGGGCTGGGTAACAGAAGGTTTGCATGGGGCCATCCCTAGGCCTGCTGGAACTCCTGCCTGCCGGTCAGCTCTCTGACTGGGCAAGGCCCAGGCTTGCCTGCCATGAGTGACTGAGTCTCGGCCATGATGCACCCTCTTCTTGAACTTGTGTACTTTCTGGAGTCGGAACACAGGCAGGCCTCCCTCCAGCCTAGAACAAGCAGAGGCCAGCACTGTAACTGGTTAGACTGGCAGTGTAAAAAGAGTAGTGGGGATAGGAAACTGGCCATGGGGTACCCAGTCTACTCCAGGTGTGCGTGAGGCACGACAGCCCGGCTAGGCGGGGTCAGCGATCCTTGAGGAAGCCGAGGCGTCATATCCCAAGAGGATTTGTTGTGGGATAGACACAGACACGATGGCGTGTTCCTACAGTACTTTATGAAATGTTTACCTTAAGGCCTGGGCCTCAAGCACCAGCCACAGCCTCTCCTTCTCACGCCTTTTCTCCTCCCAGGTGTGTTGGGAGCCGCAGTTACGGCCAGGTGGCCCAGGCCCCCCGGCCACTCCACCCCCAGCGCTGGATGCCCTGTCCCCATTTCTTCGGAAGAAAGCTCAGATTTTAGAGGTGCTGAGGGCCTTGGAAGAGACTGACCCTTTGCTTTTGTGCTCACCCGCCACCCCCTGGAGACCCACAGGCCAAGGCCCCGGCTCCCCAGAGCCCATCAATGGCGAGCTCTGTGGCCCACCGCAGCCTGAACCCTCACCCTGGGCACCCTACTTCCTGCTCGGTCCGGCGAGCCTAGGGTCACTGCTGCACTGGGAGCGTGTCTTAGGGGGCCCTGGGGAAGAAGAAGGTATCCGGCAACCCTGGACTTCTAGCAGGGCCCCACCGCCAGCCCAGGGCCCCAGCTCTGGCCCACACTGTGCTCCGGGCAGCAGCTCCTCATCTTCTTCTGATGAAGCAGGGGACCCCAATGAAGCCCCCAGCCCCGACACCCTGCTTGGTGCCCTAGCCCGCAAGCAGTTAAATCTGGGCCAACTCCTTGGAGACACAGAGACTTACCTCCAAGCTTTCTTGGCCGGGGCTACAGGCCCCCTCCGTGGCGACCACCCAGGTGCCGGGAAGCCGTCCTCACCGGATCCAGGACCCTCACAGGTGTCCCAGTCCAAAGGCCTCCCAAAGTCAGCTTGGGGTGGAAGTACGCCAGAGGCCACCAGGCTGGGCTTCGGTGCTACCTCAGAGGGCCAGGGGCCCCTCCCCCTCCTCAGCGTGCTCATGGGTGCAGGGGACGCCCCGCTGGGCTCCCGGCCTGGCCATCCCCATTCCTCATCTCAGGTGAAAAGCAAACTCCAGATTGGGCCCCCCTCCCCCGGGGACGCCCAGGGACCCCTTCTGCCCTCTCCAGCCAGAGGTCTCAAGTTTCTCAAGCTGCCTCCAGCCTCAGAGAAGGTCCCCAGCCCAGGAGGTCCCCAACTCAGTCCCCAACTTCCCCGGAGTTCTCGAATCCCTTGTCGCAACAGTGGCTCAGATGGTAGCCCCTCCCCACTACTGGCTCGAAGGGGTCTGGGTGGAGGAGAGCTGTCCCCAGAGGGGGTACAGGGCCTGCCCAGCAGCCCTTCACCCTGCTCCGCAATGCCAGACTCTGTGCAGCTCAGACCCTCCCAGTCGGCTGTCTCCACTACACTGTCTCCAGGACCAGTAGTGTCTCCCAGCTTTGAAAACATCCTGGACCTTTCCCGGAGCACCTTTAGGGATTCTTCCCCAGAGCCACCTCCGTCCCCGCTGCAGGTGCCCGCCTACCCACAACTGACTCTGGAGGTGCCCCAGACCCCTGAGGTCCTCAGGAGCCCCGGGGCCCCCAGCCCTGGCCTCCCAGAACCCTGTCCCTACAGCAGCCCCCAGGAGAAGAGTATGGACAGGGCAGGCTCTGAGTCTCCCCACGCAGGCCGCAGGGCCCTAGGGGGCTCATCCAAGAAGCCTGGCCAGGGATCGGGGCGACGACCTGGTGACCCTAGCCACACACCTCTTCGAGACAGATTGGCAGCGCTTGGAAAACTGAAGACAGGCCCCGAGGGGCCTCTGGGTCCAGAAAAGAATGGAGTGCCAGCCCGGTCTAGCACTGAGAAAGCCAGGGCACTAGTGCGGTCAGGTGAGTGTCCTGGAGACTTGCCTCCCAGCACTAGACCCCTCGAACAGTCAGAAGCTAAGGGTATCTTTCGGGGAGCAGTGGCCTTGGGCACAAGCAGCCTGAAGCAACAGGAACCTGGACTTACGGATCCTGGAGCCAGAGTGTACTCCTCGCACTCCATGGGAGCGCGAGTGGATCTGGATCCCATCTCACCGAGGAGCTGCCTCACCAAAGTGGAGCTGGCCAAGAGTCGGCTAGCGGGGGCTCTGTGTCCCCAGATGCCCCGCACACCTGCAAAGGTGCCAACCTCAGCCCCCAGCCTGGGCAAACCCAAAAGCCCTCACAGCAGCCCCACAAAGCTACCCTCCAAGTCCCCCACCAAGGTGGTGCCCCGCCCTGTGGCACCCTTAGGCATCAAGGAGCCCCCCAAGCCTGACAAAGTGAAGGGCCCACCCTGGGCAGATTGTGGCAGCACAGTTGGCCAGCCTACATCCCCAGTACCCGGACCGGCAGACCCAAGCCAGGGCTCCGAGGGGCCAGCCCCACACTCGGCCATCGAGGAGAAGGTGATGAAGGGCATCGAGGAAAATGTGCTGCGCCTTCAAGGTCAGGAACGGACTCCAGGCTCCGAAGCCAAGCACCGCAACACCAGCAGCATTGCCAGCTGGTTTGGCCTTAAAAAGAGCAAGCTGCCAGCTCTGAACCGACGCACAGAGGCTACCAAAAACAAGGAAGGGGCTGGTGGGGGCTCCCCACTCCGGAAAGAAGTCAAGACAGAAGGCCGGAAGCTGGAGGCAGAGAGCCTCAACATCTCCAAGCTGATGGCGAAGGCAGAAGACCTGCGCCGAGCCCTAGAGGAAGAGAAGGCCTATCTGAGCAGAGCGCGCCCACGGCCTGGGGGCCCAGCCACCGTGCCCAGCCCTGGCCTGGGGCAGACGCAAGGCCAGCTAGCCGGCATGTATCAGGGTGCAGACACTTTCATGCAACAGCTGCTGAACAGGTGAGGGCCTGGGACCAGGGGTCAGATACCCAGTGGGCTGGGGCCGCCCTGGGAGTTTGAGCTTCCCAGAGGTCAAGGGGTATACAGTGCCAGCAACACGCCTGTGAGCTGGTGTCCTGGCCAAGACAGAAATTAGGACTCAGTAAATGGAGTTCACTACCCTGTCCTCACTGGCTGGCTGCTGTTACCTCAGTGAGACTAGCTCTCGTTTGCTGTATTACCCTTCCCAGGTCCCTGTCCCCTGCAGCCCCTTGGGTATCTGTATAAGCAAGCACATGCTGGTTCCTAGTCTGTCTGATGAAAGTCCACCTTGGGGAAGGGGCAAGAAAGTTCCCCTTTGACTCCTGCCACTATGGAGTCGTGTGTTAGAGAAGGGGACCACTTACAGTGTTTACTCTGTCTAGGCCAACTGGGTAAAAAAGCTGAAGAACTCAAGCGCTGAGAAAGGCATTGACTTTGGGCTAACCGTATTTTCAGAAACCCCAGGGCAGCAGGCCTGTTGTATGTAGTCCTGAGTGTGAGCTGGTCTGATAGAGCACTAGGCACGGTGAGCCTGGGAAGAGGTGAAGGTGGACTCCCGTGTTCTTTCCTGCCCCTCCCCTCTCTCTGCTCGCCCCTCCACCCACCCTGCCTTTCCTAAGCTTCAGGAGGTGTTGAAGAGAGCATCCACAGGTCCCTCTTCCAGAGTGGGCAGCAGCACACAACTCTAGGGCCAGCAGTGTTGGAGGACTTGTGGCTGGTGCCTTAGTCTGTTTTGTATCACTCATTAAATGTGTTTCTAAAACAGCTTTTATAAAGAGGGTCATTGTAGCCCATGGTTCTAGAGATTGAGGGGCCACATCTGGCGGCTGCCTTCTGCTTTCAGAGTCCTGCGGCAGCTCAGAGTGTCACGGGACTAGGCACGGACTGTGGTGCTTGGCACCTGTGTCTTTAAAAGCCACCAGTCACGAAGGTCTGTGTCCTCATGACCATGACTAATCCTAGTTGCTTCCTGAGAGGTTCTACCTCTGAAAGCATTTCCATCTTGTTTGAGACAGGGTCTGAATATGTAGGCTGGCCTGAAACGCTCTGCGTAGACCAGGCTGGCCTCAAATTCAGAGCCCCACCTGCCTCAGCCTGGTACGGCCAACAGCATTCCCATCCTAACAATACCTAAACCCTTGACAGACGCTCCAGCTAAGCCTGGACCTTAGCAATTGCTAGACAGCAGCTTCCCTCATATCCATCGCACTCTTGCCCTAGGGTGGATGGCAAGGACCTGCCCCCCAAGAGCTGGCGAGAGCCCAAGCCTGAGTATGGGGATTTCCAACCAGTGTCCACCGACCCCAAGAACCCCTGGCCTGCCTGTGGGCCTCGGAATGGCCTGGTAGGCCCACTTCAGGGCTGTGGAAAACCTGGGAAGGTAAGTTCTTAACCGGCGCCCGTGCTGAGGGCCTGGCTCTAGTCTTTGCAGGCACCTGGACTCTGTTAGTCTACATTGTGCCTACCGCTTGGCCTCACACACCTCCAAAGGCGCTGTGGGGGCCTTGGGGGGGCATCGGAATGGACACGCAGATCTTCTGTATCCACACAGCCCAGCAGTGAGCCAGGTAGGCGGGAAGAGATGCCCTCAGAAGACAACTTGGCTGAGCCAGTTTCCACCTCACACTTCACAGGTCAGCAGGGTCCCCTTCTCTCCTCACTCCCTGTCACCACGGCAGTGCCAGGTCCTGGCTGGCATCCTGGTGCTTGGCCCTGACTGTTGGGGTTGTGAATCTCCGTGGTGGCAAAGGCATGATTCTCCCTGTCCTGAGGGGCACCTGTGCGAAGCTGAGGGGGAGTTCTGCAGGAGGAGCCTTTTGGGCCAGGAAAACCCTTTTGGGATGGGCTGAGCCTGAGCCTTATTCTTCTGTGTACCCTGTCCTCCACAGCCTGCGGCTCCCTGACTCGAACCTTGGACAGTGGCATTGGGACCTTCCCACCCCCAGATCATAGCAGCGGTGGAACCCCTAGCAAGAATCTCCCCAAGACCAAGTCGCTGCGTCTGGATCCCCCGCCAGGGGCACCCCCAGCTCGGCCTCCAGGCCTCACCAAAGTCCCTCGCCGTGCCCACACGCTAGAACGCGAGGTGCCAGGCATAGAAGAGCTGCTGGTGAGTGGGCGGCACCCCAGCATGCCAGCCTTCCCTGGGCTGCTCAAGGCTCCCCCAGGCCACCGAAGCCATCAGACCTGTCCTGATGGTGAGTGTCCCGGCAAGTGGTAGGGCATCCCTAAGAGGCTCCGTGGAGCTGGACAGATGCGGCCACTTTCCCCTTCTTCCTGGACAGATCCCTGTGAAGATCCAGGTCCTCCCCCACCTGTCCAGCTGGCCAAGAACTGGACCTTCCCCAACACCAGAACAGCTGGCAGCTCCAGCGACCCCTTCCTGTGCCCACCCCGACAACTGGAGGGACTGCCTAGGACCCCCATGGTAAGGCTACAGGGAGAAGAGAGGGCTGGGTGCTTGGAGGGAGAGAATGGGAGATGTCTCTGTGAGGTGCGTACAGCCGGCACCTCCAGAGGAGGTGAGGATAAGCTCGCCCACCCACCCCATTCTGGGAGAAGGCTTCCATTTCTCCTCAGAACCCTGCCTCGGTGAACCCCCTCAGCAGTCTAGGTGGGTATGATTCCCCTCTGAGCAGTACCTCTCCTCTAGGCCCTGCCTGTGGACCGAAAACAGAGCCTGGATCCCAGCCGCACATCCATGCCTCAGGGCCCAGCATTTGGAGGCAGTCGTACCCCCAGCACATCGGACATGGGCGAGGAAGGCCGAGTGGCCAGTGGGGGTGCTCCTGGGCTGGAAACCTCAGAATCCCTAAGCGACTCCCTCTATGACTCGCTGTCCTCCTGTGGGAGTCAGGGTTGAGGAACTGCACCCATTATAGGTCCTCGGGAGCTAAGGACCCCAGACGACCTGCTTCCATGCTCCGTGCCCCACGCCTCGGGGCCAGTGAGGCTTGATCTGAAGGGACCAAGGAGAAGGTGAATAAGAGGCGACGGGTCCCTGGCTTATGCCACCACTGCTGTGGATGGCACAACCATGCTCAGCTCAGGGAGAGACCTCACTCTAGTCCCTCCACTCCCCCAGAGTAAGGCTCTGCTCTATGGAACCGGGGGCCCCAGGCTGCTTTGTCCCAGCTCCCACTTCAGGCCGAGCCATCCATCTTGTGGTGCTGGGCTTCCCGCCCGACAGCTGTGCCACCTCTGCCCAACCTGGCACCATCCCTGCCCCAAAGCCCCCATGGGGCTGATTTTGGAAGCCCCAGGCTTATGGAGTTTGGGGGTGAAGGGAACAAGTTGCCTTCTCTCTCTGTCCTGGTCCTCCCTGCTGTCTGAATGGTGCTGCCTCCCTTCCACACACCGTGAGATCCGTTTGTCTGTCTTCATCTTTGTTTTTATATCTATGTAAAAGCGCCTGGCCCAGTCCCCATGCCCCACCCACGCTGGGTTAATTTATCTGTTGTTGAAAGCAGCTGCTCCGCTTGCAGCCTCTGCTTCTGCAGTATCCCTAATAAAACGTGGAGGCCTCTCCCCACCGTGACTGTTGTGTGGCAGCATCCCCCTGTATGCTGGCTTCTCTGTAACCCCTCAGGTGGACAGGCGGGTAGGTCCAGGGAACCCCCACATACTCTTAGGAAGTTGTGTGCCCTTCCCCTGAGGAGCTGGCTAGAGTCCCCTAGGGGGTGACCTACAGGGACCTGCTTAGATCTGAGGCTGGGAGGATGTCCCTGACCAGGGGGAGCACAGGCCGGACAGCCTTGCAGAGAAAGATGGGGAAGAGGGCTATGATCATGTACTCAAGCCTCTCCATGCTCCAGGTTAGGGACGGGCCAGTTCAGAGCAGTCTCACTGGCTTTTCGTGAAGACGTGGAACAGTCGGTAACTACCCAGGCCGAGACGGGAGGAGCCTGATAGGCATACCCTCACACCGGCACACCACACCATGCGGTCTCTCTCCCCACTTCCTCGTGCCTTATAAACCATCTAGTGGCTTGGGAACACTAGATTTTTATCACCTTGGTTTTCCTCACCTGTGTATCGGAGGCCAGGTGACCCCATCACCAGCCTTCTCCTTCATGCTCTGCACTCCATTCCACGTCTGCCTTCTTCCCTCGGCTGACATCATCATTGAAGAAATTAACAAGACCAGAACAGGGTCTGACATGCAGGTTTGCCTGCCTCTTCCTAGGAGGGCTAAAGGAAGTCGGCGCCCTCCTGACTGGTTTCTTGACCTGTTACTGGCCTAAGCCTGATGCGCATTACATTATTTCCTGTTAGAACTGCTTTGGCCTTCTGGATTCCAGTTTCTTCCGGAAAGGAGTTTGGCATGGTGGGCTTGAGTTTTCTCTCCTTCCCTTCAAAGCTAAGACGAAAGGGTCTATCCATGTTCTCACCATGGATCTGCTCAGTATGCTAGGAATTTGAAAATACCAGGTGCCACCTTGGTCCCAGGGCAAGATAGGCTGCATGGACCCTAGCAGTCCCTGGAGGCGGCCCTGCCTGCCATGATCAGCCATAGCCCACATTGACAGTGCCCCACACCCCCCCCCCCC
>JADRCC010113178.1:0-15658 GCA_019843855.1 Hylomyscus alleni
GTGTGTGTGTGTGTGTGTGTGTGTGTGTGTGTGTGTGTGTGTGTTAGAGAAGGGGAGAGCAGGAGGGAGGAGGAAGAGACAGAATGAGAGAGAGAGAGAGAAAAGAGAGGAGAGGGGAAGCGGAGAAAAGGAGAAGAGGAACAGGGATGGAGGGAGATATGAGAGAAAGTAAGAGAAAAGGAAAAACCGAGCAAGAGAGAAGAGAAACAGGAAGGTGGGAAGGCAGGAGGAAGGCTGTGGGCTTGACTGTGAGCATCTGCCTGTGTAAGAACAGAAGTCAGAAGCTGACCTTAGATGTTTTACTTCATTCATCTCGGCCTTATTTTGTTAAGACATGATGTCTCCGTGAACCTGGACCTTGCTGGTTAGGCCAGACTAGCTAATCAGCAAGCCCCAAGAATTGACCTTTTTCTGCCTTTCCAATGCAGGTGTGTCGGGGCATACCCCCATTTCTGGCTTTTATGTGGGTACTGGGACACAAACTCAGGTCCTCATGCAATGCACCTGGGCCTTTACCCATGCAAACATGTCCCTGATCCTCTGTGAAGGCTCAGTGCACATTCCACACGGGTTGACATATGACATACGACATATTTTAAGCAACCATACTCTTTGAAATTTTCCATCACTACATATGATTCACATAAGTTTTCCCACAGTGACTTCCAAGTACTTTTTACTCTTAACACCAGCAAGCCAATTACCTGGAGAGAAAAGTTACGTGCTAATTATGTGGCCAGTGACTCATTAGGCCAACTGATATGCAAAGCCACACTAATAAACACCGTGGCAGATCAAGAACTCCCTAAGACACAGTCCCACAGGAGTCTGCCCATGCATACAAATAAGGGTGTAGGTGCTTGTTTCCTCAACATTGCAAAAATCAGAAATGTCACAGAGGATAAATAGTAACAACTGAAGAGAGGGGCTGCTTTGGACCCAGTCCTTCTGGAAGATCTATCCTGAGAACCGACCTAAATCACACCTAGGTGTCATCTCTGGCCCCTCTCTACCTATGAGACTGTGCTGAGCTTAGACAGGCTGAGGCTGCGCCGAGGTCACACATGGCTCTGGCATTTGGAGGTTGACCATCGGACACAGATTTGTGTTCCCCAAGCCAATGTTCAGCTCAGGCAAGCTTTGATTGGCACCTGAACAGATTTGGGTGAATCCAGTAATCAAAGTCACACCACCCCAATTTTCATGAGCATCTCATAGGGGATGTTTTTGCTCTTCTTCCCCCCAAAACCATAACTCCTAGGCCAGCTGCAGAAGTTAGTCAGACACTATGTTTTGGTTTAGATGAACCATATCAAAAATGACCTTGTTTTAGAAAATGCCACGCACGGGCCTGGGGATGTGGCTCAGAGAACTTGACTAGCATGCTTGATTCTTTGGGTTCAGTCACAAGCACCATATAAATCAGGCGTGATGGTGCCTACCTGAAACCCAAGCTTTTGAGAGATGGAGAGTGGAGGTTCAGAAATTCAAGGCCCTCCTAGGCTACTTAGCGTATTCAAAGACAGCCTGATTACACGAGTTTTTGTCTCAAAACTTCAATGTAATAGGTGATCCCTTTACCTCATTTTCCTGGCCTTCTCTCCCCCTCAGCCAGCCTTCCAAAGTGTTCAGTGGACATACTGGCTCATGTTGGTTAGTGATGAATCTCAATCATGCACTTAACCATATAGGAAGTGCTTGGGGTGTTAGTAAAGCCTAGTTCTGGAGGTCTCCACAACAATGTTTTAAGAAACTTTTAGGTGCCAAGGCTCCACCTTGATCTGTGTAAATGCATCAGTGAACTTGTGATAGGAGGGCTTTTCCAGATGTTTCTGAAAGGGAGATAGGAGGGCCCAGCTGAAAGGGTACATTTGATGCTTGTGAGTGAATCAGCCCCAGGGGAATGGCCTTAGGGCTGTGACTTACCCTGACCTTCCCTTCCCATTTATCTTTGTTCCTCTCTGTGAAGAAACAGAAAACTTTCCTTCAACCTCGTGTTGAACTTATTTGTAAGGATTTTTTGTCACAATGATTGAGAATTGACTGATAAAATTTACATAATTTGGGTAAAAAGTCGACATAGACCAACAAGACCCGCAAGGCCCCATGTGCTATTGGCTGACAAAGGCTACTTGGCTAGGTTTTCATTCCCAGGGAAGCTCGTTCTTAGAAGGCTTGTAAAGTCTCACTACACTTTGGAATCGATGACCTGTAACAGGTACTACCTCTTTGCTCTCCTGATGTTAGTTGTCATTTTTTGCTCTAGAGAGGGTGGCCACCCATTTATCTTTGCAGGTCTTTGTTGACATACTTTTCCCTTTAGAGCTGACAGAGTATCCTCTGTCTGTCTTCTTGTGTGTTACTCTGAGGAAAAAACCTTTCTCCCCTGCAGAGTTGTTTTTAGCACCAATGATCTCTCTAAGAGAAAGTACTGATCAGAGATTGTATTCCCTTGAAGATGGCAGGCACTGATCTTTCCATTGTGGTTACAACTTCTCTATGAAAACACCCCATGATTTTCTTAGAAGCTTGTAGACCGTGTGTTGGTCAGCTGAAGGTGGCATCTCACTTCTGGGTCTTTTTTCCTTCATGAGCAAGCTGCTCTTGGCTGTGTTTACTGAGTTTCCTGGGACACCACTGGAGACACAGCTTTATAGTTGGAGATGATACTTTAACGAAGTCGGATAGGTGCCAGATTCACCCCCATCCCTGTACAAAAGTACAGGCTTTTGCCCAAGTCCATCATCAATCAAGGCCCTTTTACTCCAGAGGGGACGTTTGGCAACGATCAGAGACGTGCTACTGACATCTAGTGGTAACAAACCATGGCTTCATGTCCTGTAAGGTTACAGAGCCTGCCCTCAGCAAAGGGTTATCTAATCCCCGGGTATCATGTGCTAATGTTAAGAAGGAAGGAAGGAGCCTAGAGAGGGGCCTCAGTAGTTAAGAGCTCATCTAGCTTTGACAACAGAGTTGAGTTTGGTTTTCTGCAGCCACAACTGGCAGCTCAACACTGCTTGCAACTCCAGCTCCAGAGGGATCCCAAACCCCTGGCCTCTGTGAACACCTGAACTCAGTGTTCAGTGCAACCTCCCCCCCCCAAAAAAAATTCTAACCTCTGGCCTCTGTGAACACCTGAACTCAGTGTTCAGTGCACATCCCCCCCACACACACACACACTGTATATAATTTTAAACAAAAAAATATTTTAAAATAGAAGGAACAGGGAGATACAGGTAGATAGAGGTGGAAGGTACATATATAAAATCTACTTTATATATGTATAAAAATTTAAAAGAACAATTAAGAAGAAAAATAAAAATGAGATAAACCACACTAAGTTGCTGCCAATTTTAATATGAAACTGAAAATACTTTCAGTAAAAGTTTCTAGAGGAATTTTACAGTCTTCTGCTGAAGGCAATTAACACTTAATAACTCATCTAATTTGTGATTAGCTATTATCTCTCAGCAGTCACTGAAGAAACGTAGATTTTCCTACCTCACAACTCATCTTCCAACATAATAAAGTATTTATGACTCCTAAATTTAATAGTCAATGATGCTGACATAATGTTGCATTTTTGGGAAATGTAATTAAACAGTTATTAATTTTGACTTTATTGCCTGAAATACCAGAGTCCATCTCCTTTTGATTCTCTGTCTTCAAACATGCCTGGCTGCCCTTGAAAATGTGAAGGAGCTCGCTCGTCGACCTATACAGTTAGGTAAATGAAATAAACTTTGACTGGTGTCCTTGACCTACTTAATTGGGAACTGACTTAAGCAGCTGCATCAGAGGCCAGTGACTGTGCCCTGTTATAATGTATCCATAAGAAGAACAACAAGTCATTCCACTGGCAGCCATGGCCACACATTGTTCATAGACGTTGGAGATTTCTAGTGTTCAGTTACAGTCATCTCCCTTTCTACAAGATGCTGGAGGCTCTGGCTGCAATGGCCTGGCCTCATCTCAGATCATTCTATCTTCATCTGGTCTACATAGTCTTTTACATTTCCTGGATTCCCTAACCAAGGGTGCTGGCACTGGGCCACTCCATCAAGAATACTCTGAGGCTTGGGAAGACAGTACAGTGTCTGAAGTGCCTGCTGAATAAGCATGATTGCCAGCGTCTACGTAAATTAAAGCTAGGCATGATGGCACTTTTTTGTAATCCCAGTGATAGGGATACAGATACAGGAGGATCCATGAGCAAGCAGGCTTGTCAATCACTGACCTTCGATTTCAGTGAGATACCCTGTCTCACAAAACAAACAAGCAAGCAGACAAATATAAATAAATACATACATAAATAAATAAATAAATAAATAAACAAATGAATAAAAGAATAAAAGGATGATAGAGGGAGAGAGCCATGTTAACCTTAACATTCCCATGTGTGCTCAGATCCACATGCAAATATGCATAGACCTAGGTGGAGGGGAGGAGAGGGAGAGAGATGGGGAGGGAGAGAAAGAGAGAGAGAGAGAGAGAGAGAGAGAGAGAGAGAGAGAGAGAGAGAGATCTTACAGTATTGACACTTAAGACCTTCACTGAGATATGTGGCCCATTCTGAGAAATGCCACTTCTAAGAGGCCCCCCTCCCGATTTATGCAGCCCAGCACAGAGGTAGCCCAGCCCTCAGGTATGCCTTCAGCTCCACATAAAGACGAGATGACCTGCATGATTGTTTTATTAATGACTAACTCTAAGTTCAAAATGACAAAGGATGTGTATGTGTGTGTGTGTGTTGGGGGGGGAGTGTGGATCAATTTTTCCTAAGTCTTATGTCCCTAGGAAAATGCTTGCTTTGTACTGGGAGGAGGGGGCATGATCCATGTTGAAGAAATAACGAGGGAATGAGGGAATGAATGAATGAGAGAATGAATGAATATGGTTCATGTGATCTTAAGAAAGTCCTGTTGACCTTATTTGCTCACTTAGGAATGAATGGCCTGGAACTCAGCGTCCACATCCGACTTGTCTGTGGAATCACCCAAAGGGTGTGATTCTTACGCCAATCCCAATACAGGAAACAAGCAGGCTGTCTAGGGATGTTTCCAGTTGAGTCTTCTCCGCCTAAGTTAGAGGTCTAGGGGTATATCTAGGGTACGCAGAGCTGGCATGTCATCTCCACATCTCCACAGCAATACTAAGGCAGGCCTCCCCTGTGTTTTGTACATTGTAGTTGATGGTAGAAGGAGGGTGCTCTCTTCACAGTGAAGCCGTGTGACATTTGCTCAGCTTGTGCTCACCTCTGTCTGATGTCTTTCTGATGGCTGAGTCGCTATGGTGCTTGCCACATCAGCATGAGGGTCCAAGTAGATCCTTGAAAAGCCCTGTACTCATCAGATACAGTGGTGCACATGTCAGTAATCCTGGAGTTGAGGAAGCAGAGACTAGAGAATCCCTGGAGCTGGCTGGGAGCCAGTCTAGACAAAAGGCATGCTCCCTGTTCTTAGAGAAACCCTGTCTCATAACATTGGGTGGAGAGTGACCCCCAGCACACACTTACATATACATACAGGTATCACAAATATCCAATGGCCTACTTAGAATCAAGATTGGTCCTTCCTTCCCCTCTCCATTTTTTCCATTTCTCATTTTCCTGCACACCATCTCTCTTTTGCTACCCTTCTCTCATTTTCTTCCTGGTTATGTCTTCTCTCTCCTTACTTCTCTTGCCTTCTCCCCACCTGCTTTTCTCAGCTGTATATCTCAATAAGATGGGGGGCGCACATATGAAAGCCAGACATTTTTTTTTCTCCTTCTTTTGCTAAGTAACAAGGTGAACAAGGAAAGCCCCCTTCCGGGCTGCCTCATCCAAGGCCCCAGTAATCGGGGCCAGCAGAATGCCTTAGGAGGGAAGATCATCTGCTATGCGAGCAGAAGACTGGAGCTTGAATCCCTGGCTCCCTTAGAAAAGTCACGTATGACTGCATTTGCCTAGAACCCCAGCATTTCAAGGCAAAGACAGGTGGACCCTTGGTTCTTGGGGCCTTTCAAGCAGCTGAAAAAGATAGCGTCAGAGAGACATTGTCTCAAAAGATACTGAAGAACACCTGTTATCTACTTCTTCCACTCACGCAAGCAGACACTCAACACACAGGCCCATGTACGCATACACGTATGTATGCACGCTCACGAAAACACACAAAGTCACAGTAAAGGCTTGGGATTGGTCCCAGCATGCATCAGTCACTGAAGTCAGGGCCATCCTATGTTCTGATTTGGCCGGTCTGTAATAATAAGTAGCACCAAGATCGGGCATTAATCCACCCTCTGAGCCAGGTAGCGTGTGACTGGGAGAGGAGTGCATGACCGCAGGATGTCTTGACACCACAGAGGGAGAAGCGAGCAGGTAAAAGCAGGATTTCTGCTCCACCCATCAGTGTTGTGTTCTGGGGGAGCGGCTCACTCCAGCCCCTGTGTATGAGCAGTGCTCAGTCCATCAAGGAAATGGCAGAAGCTTTATTAGATCCCATTTCATTTTGTTGCTTTCCTTCAAGTAATTGTGGCTGTGGAGAACATCTTGTTACCTGTCTCCTTTTTAATTGGATTTTCTCCTTTCTCTGTAACTTCTGGTTGTTTTTTCCCCCAGCCTTCTCAGGCTGTTTTGTCAAGGTAACTAGGCATTTTAAATCACAGTGCAATTTCTCCTAGCTCCAAAAACTGAACCAAAGTAGTAACTTTTAATAGGTCAATTACATTATTTTTCGGCAGCCTGCTGCAGTCTAATGAAACTGCAGTTTAATTAGGTTGGTGTGATGCCAAAATAAATTTTCCATTCCCTGCTTGTTTTATTTACTCATCGAAAAGGAGGGGAATCTACAAATAATGGGATTGGAAAATGTTAGAGGCTAATCAGGCTGGCTGAACATGGTAGGGAAAGGTGGCTGTACCTTGGTCAGTGAAGTTGAGAGACTGGAGAGCTGAAAAGCAAATAAGCAATGTAAATACCAACCTTTAAAAAGTCAGCATTTGGGAGCCTCATATTCATAGCATTTTTTGATTTGGCCACCGGCTCTCATACAGCCCAGGCTGGCTTTGAACTCAGTCTATTGCTAAGTATGTGCTTGGGCCTCTTTCACTCTCCTGATTGTACCTCTCAAGTCTTGGGGATCATAGGTGTGTGTCACCATGACTGGTTTATGTGGTATCATAGGCCAACAATGGGCTTTGTTCATACAGTCACTCTACCAACTGACCCATGTCCCTAGATTGAGGATCTGTCGTCTGTCTCTGTATACATTCATTCATTCATTAACTCATTTTACACTTATTTGTGAGTGCCACAGTACACATGTGCACATGTGGACAAGGACTACTTGCTCTAGTTGGTTCTTTCCTTCCACCATGTGGGCTCCAGAGATAGGACTCAGATTGTCAGTCTCGGTTATCAAGCGCCTTTATCCCCTGAGTCCTCTCACTGTCCTAAGACTTTCTTTCTTTAAAGTGACTCCCAAGATTGACAAGTCTTTTCCAAATAAAACATAATTAGACCAGAGTCCACCGATGTGTTTTGTGAACCTACTGCATATGGCAGCCACTACATTATACTACACTACATTACATACATTACATAGAGGTACACTAGCACATCTACCTCTCCATTAAGATAGGCATAACAACCTAAAGACATTGCTTCAAAATTCAGCAAAGGTGACAATCATGGGGTAAATCAAAATACGCATGTAATTTTAGGATCTTAAGTAGCTAAGAACATGTGAGTGGCATTTTGAGCTGTTTCTCTTTAAGGGGTGACCACTCATAGCTGCTTCCAGGCCTTCTGCCCTATGCCTGGCAAGAGTCGTCTCCCACCACAGTCAGGACCATATGGTATGGATTATGAAGAGAAAGGAATGAAGCCAGGTAGTTTCCCAGCAGTCGCTAAGTGATTGCCTGCCTGTGCGATGCAAGTTTAACTAAAGATAAAAGTGCAGGACCTCAAATCATGGACTTTTGAAGTAAACAAGAAAATATTTATTTTGTGGTGTGCAAAGGAGGTGTTTATAGTGTGCAAAAGAGATAGTATTAGAATGTGTATGATATACAAGTGACAGGAGATATACTCAGGGTGGAAGGGGATGAGAGGAAAGAGGGACAGGAAGGAGGGGATGGTATGGGTGATCAAGAAAAGCTAAGCGAAGTAGGACAATGCCTTAAGGACACTCATTACTTTGTATGGTAATTATAAACTTAAATTGATGCATTTGGAAAGCTAAGGAGAATCAGGCGTACTGATCTGAAGACTATGGGATTGGTTCCACGGCAGAACACTCTCCTGGTATGTACAAGGCACTGGGTTCAATCTTCAGCAGTGAAAAATGAATTAATAGCGTCTACTGAGATAGCTCAATTGGTAAAGTCCTTGCTGTGCAATCAAGAGAACCAGAGTCCCATCTCTAGCACTGACTTAAAAAAAATAAAATAAACCAGGCATATCTTGCTATCCTCCAGCTGAGAAGTTAGGAACAAGAGAATTCCTGGGATCTTCTGGTCACCTGACCTAGCCAAGTCAGTGAGCACTGTGTTCAGTGAGAGAACCTGTTTCAGAAGTAATAAAGGAGAACAAACCACTCCCACATACATATAGCTGCCTCCTGATGTATGAGCATGTTAACCCTGCCCAGAGTTAACCTTCATCCTCTACCAATGGGCACGCATATGCATACACACCTAGACAGACATGTGGACACAGACACACAGACATAAAGCAGTAAGCAAATGAATGAATACCAAGCATGCTGCTAGGAAAAGCGTGAGCCCGCCAGGCTCCCAGGCAAAGACCCCAGGTAAGGGTTTTGCAGGCATCACTTTCTCCCTGATGGAGAAGGGCCCAGATTCTCTGAATTTCTATCTCCAGTGGTTAGAAAGTCATTCTCAGATGTTCTTACACAAGGGAAGAAAGATTTTCAGGGTAGAATGGACCACTGGGTGTGTTCTAAGGCACTTTCCTAAGCTTTTCTAAGGTGTGGTCATCATCTGTCCTGTCTTAGGAAATCAGAAACCCTGATCACCACGTATGTGGAATAACAAGAAAGTCAGTCAGCTGCCGATGCCTTTTAATTATCCACATCCATGAGCTTAGAAGCTCTCCTCACAGTGAGAAGATTTTTCAGCATGTCTCCTCCTTCTTTGCTTGGCTTTTATTGTGGCTGTTTTTCATTCCTTTGAATTGGACCATAGCTCCTCCGTGTTGTGCTCAAAAGAGATATTTCATCTTCCATTTTTCATCTTGACATGTCTTGGGAGGCCCTCACCTCTGTGATGTAGAGTCCTGTCTAATTCCCTGAGATGCCTCTATGGGGCTCTACCAGCCTTGCAGAGCCCTGGGTTGAATGCTGGTTAGATCAAAGACGCTGACTTTCTCTGCTCTCTGGATGATGCTGTAAACAGCATGATTATTCCGAATGACAAATACTTGCTGTCCTCATCATGCAGCTTCCTATAGTTCAGAGAGTCAACAGAGGGCTGCCCTTGCTGCCCATTGCTACAGACATGATTTAGATATTTTGTAGTGTTGTTTTCTGTGATGTTCAGGCATTTGGAATCAGAGTCTGCTTGCCAATGGAAAATTCTTGGACTGGTTGTACCTACATATATGTGATGGTGTAGCTGGAGTGTAAGGCAGACCTGGCATCCTCGTCTTCTCCTAATTAAAATGTTTCAGCATAGCTTGACACATAGAACCCAGAGTTTTCTTGTGAGTACTGTGGAATGCATCTTTAAACAACTAAAATCTTATACAGGAGTCTATGAAATAAATATTTGCTGCATCTTAATAATAAACATCTCTATGTACCTGGAAACACATAATCATTTGCGTTAAGACTCCATTGTCAAAAACAATGTGTATGATGATTAATTCAGATGTCTAGAGTCAGGAGGACGTGTTGGCTATAGGTATGGCATGCAAGGACTCTACAGCCTCTGGAGATCCCAGTTCACTCAGGTAGGCAGCTGGGAGGACCTGCTCTTCTCTTTGACAGTCCTTTCTTTGCTCTCAGAGTAGTGTCTCTTTTGTATAGATGCAGAGACATGAACTCTACTTAGGGAAGAAGTCAGTGCAGTTGTTAAGTCCCAGGTCAGCATGAGCTACCTAACATGCTCTAGGCGAGCCTGCGATGCTTTATGAGACTGTTACACAAAACTCAAAACAAACCAAAGCAGAACAAATTATTCTAATTCTGAAGCCATCTACAGAGGCCATAGAGATGGCTGACTTGGTAGTGCAACATAAGGACCTGAACTCAGATCCCCAGCACCCAGACAATAAAGCAGGCATGGTGCTTTGCACCTGTCATCTTGTGGGAGAGGTGAAGGCAGAATGACCGCTGTGGCTCACTGGCCAGCTATTCTCTCCTTGAGCTCCAGATCCAATGAGAGACCAAATTCCAAAAACACAGTGGAGAGGTGATATGGAAGATGCCCCAAATTGACCTCTCTCCTCCAAACACATGAATACACATGTGCATACATACCCACATATGAACACACACGAAGTAACTGGTAACCCAAATTAATTCTCCACAGCATATGTCCATTGCCATAACTATATGTGTCACACATATTTCACTTTGTATTTTCATGCTTTACGCCAGAAAATGTCTCTGGATATTTTTCAGTCATTAGTGTTATACATAAAGCTGGAACCAGCTTAAGAAAAATGCATTAACTAATGGGATAACACAATCTCGATATAAAGTGGATTATGGCAATGTCCAATTAAAGTTTTCAGATGGTGTCACCAAGAAGGCCTCTTCCTGCTACCCACCCCTCTATATTCAAAGGCTTTTCCCTCAATGTGGCAAGATGGCTGCCTTCATACAGAGCACATGTTCATACATGCAGGTAAAACACTCCTATATGTAAAATAAAAATAAATAAATCATTAAGTAAGAGTTAGCTGTCTAGTCCCAGGCTGCAAAAGTTTCCTCTGCTTTTAAAAGGTCTCTAGTATCAACTCTGTCATCCAGACTGAGGCGCCATTCGCCCAGGCTGTGAGGCAAAGGTCCGTTTACATACCAGCATCAGTTGTTGAAAAGACTGCTCTTGTCATTGAATGCTGTAGGCATTTTGAATCCATTTTGACACTAGGCTCCTATTAGCTGTGTATCACGTGAATAATTTGAATTTGTAAGGCATTCTTTATTGTCCTTTTGGAAAGATGCACTTTTTCCAAAGGCCTAGTGCCTACCCTCTGTTCTGGTTCTCATGAGCTAGGAACCAACCAGCGAGGATACGACGAGATTAAGTTGGGCTGGGAACACAACTTAATTTCCAGTAGTCTTGTACATACATACATACATATATACATACATACATACATATGTATATACATACACACACAGATACACATAAACACATATACACATACATGCATATACATATATACAGTCATATATACATGGCCAAGATAATCATAAGGGATGTACTTGACTTTGATAAAGCATTTTGATTTGTGTATCTATTGTATGTCTCTTCTTTGGGATATGTGAACAAATGTATATTTATCCCAGATAAGGCATGGACAACAGACTGAAGATACCAGTTTACCCATGTCTAGCTTGGTGAATCAACTGAGTTTGTTGTGTTTGTGTGAAATGGTGTGTACTTACAGGATTACAGGTGACTTCAAGTCAGCTGCATTGCTAAGAAGCCACCCCGCACAGCAATGGCTCATGCAACTATGCTGCTGGAGTTTGCTGAAGAACATGTAGCAGCCTTGTAGGTGTATTACATCTTCACCAGCAACATTTGTTAATATATGAATCTTCTAGGTTTCAGAAGCTCCAAGGGTTATGAGTTCTGTTTGCTTCTGAAGCCGTGTGGAGCCTCTTTTCAAGGGGAGATAGCTAGCCAAAGACCACTTAGCAGAGCTCTGAGCAAGGCAACTTTTCTTCTTTGCTGTGAATCCTGTCTCTGTGTCTGTGCATGCTGCTTCTACAGATGAAACCATCCATGAATTGATAATAATTTGTAAAATAATTTGCATTTCTACTGACCATGTACAGACTATTTTTCTTGTCATGTCCACCTCCCAAAAATATTACAAGTGCTTTATCTGTATGACCTTAAATTATGTCATGCATTATAAATCATTTAGAAACTAGTGAAAATCTACAGGAGGTTAGACAGAAGTTACTTAATGGACTTAGATTTAATTATCAAAAATGGAGTTGTGGTTGGAATCCTTTGTGGACAGTGAAGGACATCTAACAGCCCCTCCTCCTTTTCCTAGTGGGGAAATTCACCTCTAGTTGAGAGTTAGTGATGTAAATAAATATAAATGTAAGGGGACAGATAGATAAATATACGTTCACATAAGGATATACCCATTACACATTCATGTAGACATAGCTTTAAATTAAGCAGTTGCTAAGACAATTTTATGAATGAATGAGCTCTTAAGAGAATGTCTTGGAAATGTTTCTCTAAATTTCAAGAATATATGTGATTTTTCTTCCACCTTCCTCTTAGCTGCTGCTTGTCAACAAAACTGCCATTAAGATTGATGTATTATTTTCTTTTTCTTACATCATTTCTGTTAAATGTAACTTAGCAATTGTTATGACTCATTACAGAAAATTTTCTGATCTCCACATAGATGCCAGCATACAAGTCTAGCCTGGAAAGTAAGTGCACAGTGATTCACCCCGACAGTTTCTGTGCAGTGCTGTTGAACTGTGCAGTTGTATGACCCCAAAGCCAGCCTAGCTTTTCTTTCCCCTTTGTCCATTAGCCACCCATGAATTCAAGAAACACAATATTACAGCCTTCTCTGAAACAAGCCAGCAGTTGTATCATGCAAGATATCAGGAAGGGAAGGTGGAACTCTGGTACAAGCTTCTCCCAGTTCAAAAGGAGCTAGGGTTAGAGAAAGCACACATCCAAGCATGAGGACTTGGGTTTGATCCTGGTACTCTATCTGACAATTCTAGGTATGTATTTGTAAACTTGATGCTGAATATGTGGAGTCAAGATCCCCTGATCCTTTCCACTAGCCAGCCAAGAAAAATGACCTCATTTCCAGGCTAGCGAGAGACCCTGTCTCAATAAACAAAGTCAGTAGCACCCTAAAAACAGGTTGCCCTCTGCTGTCTATATATACCCATGTTCCTTCACATTCTCACACAGACATATGCCTGTACATACATGCACACTAGTACTCACACACAGGCACACACATGGAACATGCTGCAGCAGAGGCCTATTTCTCACTGTGTTGTATGTCATCTGCAACTTTAGAAGGTAGTGTGTGGGGGCTTTAGGGGTACCAGGTTGTATGACTCCTGAATGCAAAATCCATTAAACTAGCCATATGCAGCAGAAAGTTAGAAGGAACTTGCATCCTTCAGAGCACTGTAATGTTACAACGCAGCCTGGGGCTGGGAGTCCGCCTGATTGTCATAAAAAAGACAAAGTAAGTGTCTTTATGATTGTGATCCCTGGGGAATAGGCTAATTTACAGCCAGACTCAGATGTAGACCCTTGTCATCATCTACCTGTGCACGTGTATGTATGTAATATATACAGCTCATATGCATGCACTCACTTATTTAGGCTTTTCACATGTCTTCAGAATCTCCCTGTTTATTGTACACTTTAAAAATTCAGTTACATGTTAAGACATCTTTGTCAGGACATAAATTTCCAATTAGTATTTGAAATGACTACATGTTATTTTGTATTATGCACCGACCCAATTTATCTAACCATTATCCTCCTAATAAACACTTAGACTTTAATTGATTGGCTATTACAAGTAATGCTACAGATTAAATTATAAAACTGTTATTCTTGCCATCTTCCCATAATTAATCCTTAGAAAAGAAAAAGAAAAAATGTAGGAAGGCAACATGCCCAGGATTGTGTGTGGCAGCCTGAGCTGAAGAACACACTAAGGACTATAAGAGGACTTCTAAGTAATTATATATATACATATACATATGTATATTTATATGTGTATATATGTATATATGACAACTTACATTCTATACTATATTATTAACAAGTATATATAACTATATAAATGTATGCATACATATATGTGTAAATATAGATGTAATTAGATAAATCATTACAAGCCATAACTTTAAGAATATTTATTGTTTTAAGAATATATTTATAAATTCTTAATATATAAGTATATATAAGTGAATGTGTATATACATATTCATGTAACTGTAGATGTATAAAGATAAATCATTATAAGATTTTAAGAATATTTAGTGACAAAAGAAATAATTGAAAACAAAAGATCTAGAAAAAACATAAAACCATGAACCATGTAAACATTGTAAGACTTCTCTTGGGAAGGCCCTGAGTATTTCCAATACTCTGCCATGAGCTTTTGGTTGAAATTAACTTCCCTCGCTAAATATCTCCACTGCACACATCAAATATATTCCCAGTCATTGTGAGAAACATGGATATCAATAGAAACACTACTGTTGCTCTGCATAGACTTAAGTAAAGTGCATTTGTGCTCATTACATCCTTTTTGTGTTGTTCCTCCAGAGTTCTCTCGTGCTTGGGTTTCAGAAACTCATGAGCAGGTGGCAATAACATTCCTTTAGAGACTAACTTTGACATTAGTAACCGGGAGCTAGTGAAGGGCTATCCCAATACCTTGTGGCCTCAGACTACTTCTATCCATGAGTTCAGGTATGCTGAGAGCTAACCTTACCCACCTCAACATCCCCTGTGCAGCTCAGCATAACAAAGAGCCATCACAACAAGCTGATACATGTCTAGGAGACTTGGGCATCTCCTAAGTCTTACGACTTCAGTGTTCAATCCAGTAACAGAAAACAGACACACCTATGCTCTACCTTCTGACCATGCTCAATAGTTCTAGTCAGGGACCATGTGATATGGCAGAGTGATTAAGAGAGGGGTTTGAAGGAGATCAGAGTCTTTTGGCCCAAATCCCAGCTGCTCGATGATTTTCCAAAGCTGGACAAGAAAGCATATTAAGCCTCATGCATTTCTCAGGGTTATTTTTTTGCAGATGAAATGATCATAGGTGAGCAGTGTCTGGGACTATCAGCACTCAGTAGGCTAACACTTGCAAGATGTCCCAGGACCACAGCAAGCATCGTCTCAGCTTTGCAGGGTTAATGGAATAATTTGAGGTGGGAGGTTAACGATTCATTTCCATTTTCTTTTAAATTCAGACATTACATGTTTGTATTTGTGTGTGTGCTTGTGTGTATGTGCACATGTGCATGTGCGTATGCATGGAGGCCAGGACTCCAGCTTGCTTTCCTTAGTTTTTAAATGGCCCAGCATCTAAGCTCATAGGATATGGTCTCTAATATTTTTTCCTCTCAAATGTTTCCTTAAAATGAGTGGGACTATGGCTGGGGAGATGACTCCATCTGTAAAGTGCTTGCTATTGAAGTGACAGGGCCTGAGTTCCATTACCATAACCCCTGTTTAAGACAGCAGTGTCTGTTGGGGAAGAACTTGAAATTTATGTGTGAGAGGAGGAGACAGGAGGATCCTGGAGTTCCTGGGCTAGCTGCCCTTGCTTACTGGGCAAACTCCAGCTAATAAGAGATCCCTTCTGAAAAACTGACAGGCACCTGAGGAAAGAATTTGAGGTTGGTTTTCTGGTCCACACACACACACACACACACACACACACACA
>JADRCC010113185.1:0-13349 GCA_019843855.1 Hylomyscus alleni
AAAAAAAAAAAAAATGCTGTACTGAAGGTCGTGAGTTCAAATCCCAGCAACCACATGGTGGCTCACAGCCATCCATAATGAGATCTGATGCCCTCTTCTGAGATATCTGAAGTTGGCTACAGTGTACTTACATATAATAAATAAATCTTTAAAAAAAAAAAAAGTACACTGTACATGTCTTCAGACACCCCAGAAGGACATCAGATCTCCTTGTGGATGGTTGTGAGCCACCATGTGGTTGCTGGCATTTGAACTCAGTACCTTTGGAAGAGCAGTCAGTGCTCTTAACCGCTGAGCCATCTCTCCAGCCCCACCACCACAAGCCTCTTGCAGCAGGGCCTGGCAACCCCTGAAGAGACACTCCCCACCCCAAACTGTAATGAGAGGAGGTAGAAGACCTCAGAGCGGGCTTTAGAGGAAAGGAGACCTGGGGGAAAGAAGGCTCACGGGAAGAATAAAAGGATACTCTGTCCAGAGATATGGTGAGCACAGAGTGGGTGGCTGCATCCCTAGATAACAGGCCAACTTGGGTACCCCTTCGTGCGCCTCAGTTTCCCATCCTTGGCCTCCCCCAGCAGGAACCGAGGACATCAACAGAACACGTAGTTTATGGTACTCCTCCTCAGAGTGGGCTGTCATTTGGCCCATTTGCAGAGGGCTGAACTGGTAGGTCCAAGGCTGTATAGAAGGTTCCTTCCTGGCCCTGGCCAGCCCTTTCTTAAGGCTCTTTCTACAAGCAGCCTTGACTACCACCTCCCAAGCCTCCAAGTTCACAAGCACCCTGTCAAGATTTTGTCCAGTCGTGTGTGATGGTACATACCTGTGACCATCATCTGCCAAGGGCTGGGGTAGCTAGAGGTGGGGACAGGAGGTTCTAGAGTTCAAAACCTGGGCTGTCTCCAGACAAGAGAAAGAAAGAAAGAAAGAAAGAAAGAAAGAAAGAAAGAAAGAAAGAAAGAAAGACAGACAAATGATCCTGTGCTCTTCACATGTTCCTCTGTCTAACCAAGCGAAGACTCTTTCCTGAACTTTCCCTTTTCTTCTCTCTTCCCCTTTGCACCTATTAGCAAATCACATCAGATGTGAGGTCACACTCCCAGCAGTGGGAGCAGCACCGACATCACCTACATCAGGGCTAAAAGACTGGAGCCATGTTGCCCACGTGTGTTGCCAGCCCAGTCTGCGTTCTAGCTTGTAGGAGGTGGGACTACACACAACACTAGCTCACTCCTTTGTAAAAGGATTTTTTTTTTTTTAAAGATGCTTTTCCGTTGTTTCTGTGTGCTCCCATGTGGGACACTGATATTATCTCTAACACCAGCACCCCTCAAGATCTGCAGTACAGACCCAGAGGCAGACAGAGAGGATGGACAGAGAGGAGATCTGGCCATCAAAACCAAAGTCAAGAGCAAGTGCAACTCACTGCTGGGAAGTCCCAGGCTCCCTTCCCTCCAAGGGCCTGGCAGGAAGGCCAGGTGGGGTTCTATGGCCTAGTGAAAGCCCCACCATGCAGGCTTTCCTCCAGAACATGAAGGGTCAACTGCCTTAGGCTGACCTTAGTCTTGAAACAGACACCCGTCCATCTCTGCCCCACCATAAACTGCCAGGCACAAGTCAGATGCATACCACCAGACAGGCCTGGGGCAAGGCTTCCTCAAGCCTCACCACCCTCCACCTCCATCATGGTAACATGAGACCTTGGGATGGGGAGGGTGAGCTTTGAGGACCTCTGCAGACCTACTTCCACCCCGTACCACCCAGCTTCCCTGGGTGAGGCCTCTCCCTGGAGATCCCCTCCCCAGTAGAGATGTCCTCCTGAGTGGCTGGTGCTCACTTCCTACAAAAAAATCACCTCTAATGGCTGGCCACTGCTTTGTCCTCAGCTCCCTCCTTCTTGCCTTTCTTGGAGCTCGAGAAGAGAGTCATCTTCACCACATGCTGGGACCGTCATCATGCCCACCTTCCAGATCAGATCACATAGGCACAGAGAAGTGTATACTTTCCCAAAGGCACACAGCTACCAGTAAACAGAGCTCAGATGCAAACTAGAATCCATCCTAGGTTTCCTAGGACTCCCTCTGGAGAGCTGTGAATAGTCCCCTTCTTCCACTGGGGATACTGAGACAGGGATGGGGGAGGGGGGCATGTCCCAGGACCTCCCTTGCTCCATTATTCTTTTCGTTTCCCATCCAGGCAGAGACCGCAAACAGCTTGATATGGTTCCCACTTCCATATGAAGGCTAGGGTAGTTCAACCTCTGACTCTAAGAAGGCAACCTGAGCAACTGCCTTTGTTTCCCTCTAGTCTCACACTCCCAGGACATGGGCACTCACCGCAGACTGACTGCAGTTTAGAATGCCCTACTAGATCCCTTCTGAAGTCACAGCGAGACCACCCTACCTGCATCAGAGGAGTGACCTGTCAGTCCGCCACACAGCTCTTACTTACAGATCAGAAGAGCTGGACTCTCCTAGGTACCATTACTTTGGCAAGGTCATTTTTGAACACAGGCAATGCTGAATGTAAATATAGGTCTTGACTACCTTACCTTGGCTTCAGTATAGAGAGCGGGTGCTTAGCAAACAGCCCAAAGGCTTTTAGATTGTTCCCACTGCCCAAAGACCATGTCCTCTACCAACCTATGAGGAACCTTCCCACTCACTACTACAGATGGTAGCTTGAAGCCCATTGAGTTTTTTTTTTTTTAATAGGTCCACACTAATAAGTGTCTCGGGCATAGTTGATAAAATGGGTCTTGGCATTTCTCTCCACTAAGTCTCCATTAAGTGAATCACTCTTGGCATCACTGGGCTGTGCTTGGTCCCAAATGAATCAGCCTGCATGCTTCTTTCCATTGGGAACCCACAACCACCACAGAGGCGACTGACACCTTCTCAGGATGAGGGGTCACACCCTCCCTGGGGAGACCTGAAGCACATCAGGGCTGAGGTCTTCAGGAGACAAAGGAAGGCCAAGCTTTTGTGTTAGTTAGGACAGTGGTGGTCCCTAGGCACTAGCCACCCCTCATCCCCAACCCAAGCAGCTCCTGGGTAGGAAGCCAAGGAGGGCTGAGCAAGGGAGAATGGGCCTATATAAGGCAGCAGTTCTCGCACTGTGAGCAGATCCTTCCCAGTCCAGGCCCAGAGGACAGGGACAGGAACCTTGTCTCTGGTCCACTTCCTGCTTTCTGTGTGCCCAGGTAAGGCAGTGAACCCAGAGGCCGACTCTGTTAATGGCAAGCTCTCAAGTCATGTCATCTATCTGAGCCTTAGCACCTTGTCTCTGCCGTTCCTGCCTAAAGTGGAAACTTAGGGGTTCTTTGGAAAGTCAGGTGTGTCAAATGGTGTTTTGTTGGGACAGACACACGAAGGAGTGTTTTTCTGAATCGGACATGGGGAGAAGATGTTTTGCTAAGGCAGACATGTGAAGGAATGTTTCATTGAAGGGGACACAGGTGAAAGGATGTTTTGTTAAAGCCAATAGGTGAGAGGACACATGATGTTAAGAAGGACCCAACAGACAGTAGACAACACTAGATAGTACTAGTACACCTTGTCATTTTTTTAATGGTCATCGTTTGTTTCGACTTCATAGAAGGAAATGTACCAAAAAAAAAAAAAAAAAAAAATTCTGGTGGTGTTCTGGTGGCTTCTTGCAGACTTAGGTTGATTGGTAGAGTGATGTCAGCTGATGCAGATTCACATGGCGTTTTGCTGAGGCAAGACCTGTGGAAGGACATGTGATGTTTGGAGGAAGTATAAATAGGACTCAATAGACAGTGACAGTGGGCTTGCATAGCTAGCTTTGCAACTTTTCGTTGGTCTTGGGTCTTAGTCTTTGCCGATCTTCACTTCATTGAGAGAGACATGGCAAAGAATTTTTCTTTTTTTTTTGTTTTTTTGGTTTTTTGGGTTTTTTTTTTTTGTTTTGTTTTGTTTTCCGAGACAGGGTTTCTCTGTGTAGCTCTGGCTGTCCTGGAACTCACTCTATAGACCAGGCTGGCCTCGAACTCAGAAATCCACCTGCCTCTGCCTCCCAAGTGCTGGGATTAAAGGCGTGTGCCACCACCGCCCGGCCCATGGCAGAGAACTGCAGTGCTGTCCCTGCTGGTTCTGGTCACTCCTGCTGGTTCTGGTCACTCCTGCTGGTTCTGGTCACTCCTGCTGGTTCTAGTCACTCCTGCTGGTTCTGGTCACTCCTGCTGACTCATGCCGATCTGGCTGAGGCCTTGCTGTTTCTGCTGATTATGTTTGCTATCTTGACACTACTGAACTGGACTGCTGGGATCCTGACAACACAGACTGGATTTGCTCCAAAGATCTATTTCTAAACAGGTCCAATTCCCCCATATACTAATAACCTTTCTTTTCCACTACCTCTGGTGGGTGGTGGGCTAGAAGGGAGGTTTACTCATTTAAAAAACGTTATTAAAAATAGGTTTTGAAAAAAATCAAAGCCTACACCTGCCTGTGCCAAAAGGCATGCCATGACTTTTGGGAGGAGAGACAGGCAGAGCAATAGGCTCAGAGTCGGCCAGCAAACCCCAGCGTGGAACTGTTGCTGACCAACATGTGCCAGCAACTATGCACGCTTAGGCCCTCAACCTTCATCAGCTATCTGCTTCTTCTCCCCAAGTCCCAGCTTACGCGACCTCTGGGCACTGAACACGGGGCACTCTTCCTGAAAATGTGTGTGTAGAGGGTCTTGTGTATAGTGTATGTATGGAGTACATGCATGTGAGTGCATGTGCACACATGTAGAGACCAAAGCAGGACACCAGATCTCTTAGTTAGGGTTTCCATTGCTGGGAAGAGACACCATGACCAAGGCAACTCTTATAAAGAACAACATTTAATTAGGGCTGGCTTACAAGTTCAAAGGTTCAGTCCATTATCATCATGGCAGGAAGCATGGTGGCATCCAGACGGGCATGGTGCTGGAGAAGGAGCTGAGAGGTCTATGTCTTTATCTGACTGCCGCCAAGAGACTGTCTTGTGGCTAGCCAGAAGAGTCTCAAAGTCGACCCCCAAAGTGACACACTCCCTCCAACAGGCCACAGCTACTCCAACAAGGCCACACCTGCTAGTAGTGCCACTCCCTGGGCCAAGCGTACTCAAACCACCACATCAGGTATCATCCTCTGCTGCTTGCTGCCTGTTGCCTTGAGTCAGGGTCTCTTGTTGAACTGGACGGTCACCTCCTTTGTTAGGCTGCTTGGCTACCAGGCTCTCAGGATCTTCCTGTCTCCTCCTCCTCCACCTCCTCCTCAGTAATGGGGTTGTAAGCATGCACAGCCAGGCCCAGCTTTTTACGTGGCTGCCAGGGATTCACATGCAGATCCTCATGCCTACAGAGCAAGCTCTCTTTTCCACTGAGCTGTTTTTCCCAACCCCATTAGAACTTTTCGGGTTTTTTGTTTTGTTTTGTCTCTTGTTTTAGAACTTTTCAGGTTTTTTGTTTCGTCTTTTGTTTTTGTTTTTGTTTTTGACAGAATCTCCTGTAGCCCAGGCTAGCCTCAAACTCAATATGTATTCAAAACTGACTTGAACTCCTCCCACCTCCATCTCTTAAGAGCTGGTATGTGCTACCACAACCTGGTTAGCATTCTAGAACTTTCCAGCTTTCTTTCTGTCTCCCAGCCTGAGTTACAATGTCTCCCTTGGCCCTGGAGGCTAAGAACCACGTCCATCAGGATTGTCATCATTCAACCATTGGGGCTCAGAGGCCTTGCTCTAGGTCAGCCCCAAGCAGCACCCAGCATAGCACTGTAAGTCTGCCTCCATGGGCTATGGCCTAGCTGGCCACACATTGGCTATGTGGTTGGGTTGGCTTATGGCAGAAAGGAGGAGAATCCAGACCACAGGATAGACCTGGAACCCTTCAACAAATAGCACAGCTTGGCTCAGATGCAATGGGCTGGGCAGGGCCCCCAAGACTGCTAGAAGCAAAAGCATGTATGTCAGAGGGTCTGTGCCGAGCAGCATTGGCAGTGGCTGCAAATCTGGGAGCTGAGGCCAGGAGGATCTTTGCCCTGCTTACAGACAGCATGTGCCAAGTTCTCCCTGCCAGAGCATTTCCCAAGCAGGTCTGGGAGCAGATCGGCACCATTCAGGCTTCACGCAAGGGAGAGGAAAGGAAGTGGAGAGTCGGCTTTCTCAGGCTTTGCTCTTAACCCCTGCAGAGTATTTCAGCCCCATGAGTGGAAATGGAAAGACTCGTGGATAACATGATGAAGAAGCTGGAGAGCCACCAGGTTGTCACCACACATAGCCCTGGGAAATCTGAAGCCAGGCATGTCTTGTCCAGTATCTCTGGAGTCCTTGCCAAGGCCTCATGAGCCCCCATCCCCGGCTGAGTGCAGTCGGTGACGAGGCCTTTAGTTGAGTTCCTATTGTTGTCATTCTGGTTGCATGAATGTCACGTCTGGTGAGATCCTAGCAGCAGTAATGGCAGTTGACTATGGGCCTATATGCATACGGAGTATGTAGGTTATGTAAGCCCCATGCCCCCTCCACGCTCTCTGGACTGCTGAGAACAATCCTAGGACTGTTGGGAACTTGGACTTACCAAGGCAATAAGGACAGAGGACTCTCTTTACCAGGGCTACCCATGAGTCTTCTTCCTTGGAGTCAGTGGTGGCTGTCATCTGAGGCTCACTACAGTGTAGACACACACACACACGATCTCACACATGTACATAGTATACATACATACACACTCACACATGTACACACATATACACACACATACTCCAGGCCAGGGTATCCCCGCCCCTGTGTCTTGTCCCCAGCTTGATCTTACTACGTAAAGCACTTTATCCCATCAGGCCCTTGGTAAAAATTTGAAGATATAACCCTAATCTGAGTGCACAGCTGCTGGGCAGTCCCATCTATTCAAGAGGCTAAGGCAAGAGGATTGCTTGAGCCCAGGAGTTGGATACCAACCTAGACAACTTAAAGAGATCCCAAGGGGGCTCTGGAGAGATGGCTCAGAGGTTAAGAGTACTGACGGCTCTTCCAGAGGTCCTGAGTTCAACTCCCAGCAACCACATGGTGGCTCACAACCATTCGTAATGCATACAATTCCCTCTTCTGGTGTGTCTAAAGGTGTCTAAAGGCAGCTACACCGTAATCATATGCATAAAATGAATTAATATATCTTTAAAAAGAGAGAGAGAGATCCCAAGGAGGAGGGGAAGGAGGAGAGAGAGAGAGAGAGAGAGAGAGAGAGAGAGAGAGAGAGAGAGAGAATAAGCTAGCATTTAGTGGTGGAGCACCTGTCTGCAGAAGCTGGAGCCTGGTCTGCCTCCCCAGCACTGCAGAAACAACCAGACATAAGCGTGACCCTTATATGACTCTTATGACAAAGATCCTTGGATCTGTGCAAGGCAAGCACATCATTCAGAGGAGGTCAGAGCTTCCATCATCTGTACCCCAAGACCATATATATCCTCCTCAAAACTCAACCCCTTACAAGTCACTATCCGAGGGACCTTAGGAACCCTCTACTCCCCCATCCCAAGCCTGCAACCTTGAATCAGCCCCAGTCTATAGTGAGAATTTTAGTTTCTTTAAAAGCCCAGTTATCTTATGTGATTGTGTTTTCGTTTTAATTCCAGGTATGGGATATGGGGCTGCTTCAGATTGTTCACAGCCGCTAACTGTGATTCGTCTGCTGCTCTAGGAGGGGTGTGATTTTTGCCAGCCACAGATTGTTACATTTGGAATTCCGGTGACTCCTGAAAGGGTATAAACGTGGGAGCTCCAGGAAGGTCTGTCATGGCTACTGCTGGTTCCTGCTGTTGCATTTGCTGCTTTTGCTATTGCTGGCTTGCTCTTTGCTGGGTTGGGGTTGGAAATATCCTCACTATGAAGATTGGACTTGCCCTAAGGAACTCAACTCCATAATCCGCAGGAAATAGTCTAAAGAGATCTCTGCCCCTTCCCATCTAACTGTCTTTCTCTCCTACCTATTGTTGAAGGATTAGAAGGGAATAGTGTGGAATATGGGTAGAGAAAGGTGGTAGGAGAAAGAACCCAATAAAGTAGCCCAAAGAGTACACCTGCCCCAGCCCCACATGGAGCCGACCATGGTGCCCACCTCAGAGGAAGCAAACACACTCTGATCATCTTCAACTTCCATGCTGGACTCTCAGCCTGAAGTCACAGTGGTCTTTTCCCTGAAGGGCATCCCAAATCAGGAAATTCCAGAGTCTTTCAGTCAGCCCTGTGATGTCTCCCACAGCCAGCTATGCCCAGCAAATTTTATTCACAGTGGGCAGCATCACACACCTCTCAAAACAAATGCCAGCTCCTAGCATGCCTGTTTTCTTTCCTCTCTGCTTCCCTGGTGACACTATACCAAGGAAAGAGTACCACGAGTTACACGTGGCCTAGGGATACCTCCCAAGGGCTGAAAAGAGAGAGCCATTGTCTGGCTTTGACCTGAAGACAGTGTTGAGTTGTCCTAGAGCCGTCTGAGCCATCTACCTGTCACCAGCTCCATTGTGTGTTACTAAGCTGACAACTCCGTGTTGAACTCAGACAAGGAGATGAAAATTTCTACTTCTTCCATGGGCTGCAAGGTAAGTGATGGAACTCGGCAAACTCATAAGCAGAGAACTCGGTCTCTGACGTAAGAGACATGTCACACAGCAAATCGAGCTAGGAGTGGACGGAGCCAGGGGAAGCCAGACCCTGAGGATGGATACCAGAACTGGGAGCCTAGAGAGTCAGAGAGTGAGGTGGTGGAGGGCTAGTGAACATCTGGAGAGGCTTCAGAGAGGGCTGAGTGCAAAGGCTGTAGTATAGGAATGAGCTATATGGTATGACAGATCGAACCCCAGAGAGGAGTTATTATCAGAGGATTAGATTACCCAGGATGGTGTTGCTGGACCAGCAGGGCCAAATAGAGAGTGATGGGGCCAGCTAAACAAGGGACAGATGAGAGTCAACAAAAGCTGATCATCCAGGTGAACTCTGGCCTCACAACCTGCTTTCCTCTCTACTCGAGCCATACAGCTTCCCTTTGGTCACCTCCCATACCTTATGCTCAGGGCCATTCCTTGTACTTTGCATTAATGCTTCACTCCTGACATTGCAGGGGAAGCCAGAGGCTGACCCTGGTGGTGCAGGATGGGGGCTTTCCCCAGCTCAGGCTATGTAGCTCCTTTGCCAGTGGCCCATTCATTGGCAGGAAGAGGGTGGGCTCCTCTGACCAAGCTTTCAGACCCCTTGTCTACCTACGCTTGTACCTTCCCATGCGCATACATTAATATCACCAGTGGAACATCCTCACACTCCTAGTGCGTCACACAGGTATTCCAAGCCTCTCCTCCTCGGCCCTCAGAGGCCCGCCAGCCATTTATACCCATCACTCAGGGGAAAATAATGTCATTTCTGTTACACTCACCCTCTCCACAGAAGTGCTGTAACCATGCAGAGATGACATTGCGGGCAGCTCAGCTTGTGTGAGTGATGTAATCTCGGGGCGTTGCCTAGCAACCCCAACAACGTTTGGGAGACTCTGATTCTTGAGTGGGGTAAAGTCACATTTACACAGCTCAGTTAATCAGCTTCCTGGCAACTCCACCAAGATGATCTCATTTTATTCATGATTATTTTATGTGAAACGCGCTTTTAGCTCTAAGAGAACACAAAGATTTAATTCAACACCCGCTATTGCTCTATGTTTCCAGGGTGTCGTTAACACGGCGTCCATGCAGATAACCATGGCAACACATGGGTAATTAGTGTATATGACGGAGGTATTAATACAGAGCCGGCAGGCTCCCAATCAGCCCGATTACCACGTGTCATTACTGCAGTAATTACCTGCACTAACACGCAAATTGAACTAAATGGTCAATTGAAGTAAAGTGAATGGCTTTTTATTCTAGTCCCTAAATAATGTGTCTGCTTGGCTGAGTAGCTCAAGGTAAATAAGACTCTTAAATTGATGGCCTCCCCACCACCCCTCCCTGGGTGGGAGAACTAGACTCTGAGGGTCCCCAAGGGTCCTCGCAGTTTTAGCAGGAGGTGATATGCCCCTCTCCCAGGCTCTGTACCACCAGCCCAGGAGAGGAAAACCACCTCCACTGTCCATGCAGAGCTCTGGTCCTCATCAACTATCCTACACTATCCTGCAAGGGTGTCTCAGTCACCCCCAGGGGAGGGCATGGAACTTTCCAGAATGAGGGTGGAGGGCAAAAGCCAATGGCCTTCCTCCCAGGGATGTTTCCTTGCTCCCCTCCGGTAGGTGGGGCAGAAGTGAATCTCTGGCTTCCTGTTACAGGATGTTGGGGGGGAAAGGGTCAAAGGTCAGCCTGCCTTTATTAACAGAGCGTTTCTGAAATTCCATAAACTCAGAAGATCTTCAAACAGGAAGTCACACTGGACCTCTCAGAGAAGCACGCACATTCCAAGTCTGAACGATGATCCCTTCAGAGGAGGCAGAGGAGAGGGGGATGGGGATGTCAGCCCGGGCCCTGGTGGAGAGACAATGAAGTCAACCTTGTCCTTCTTGAGATGCAGTGGTGGTGTCTGAGCATGGAGTGCAATGCAAAGCATGGACTTCCTGTGCGTGGTCTCCCTCAATGGCCTGTCCCTGAGGCTACCTTCAGGGATGGCCTCTAGACCTGAGCTGAAGGACTGCTTGAAGGTAAAAACAAGGGTCTGCGAGACCCTGTTTAAGCTGGAACAGGGAGGATGAGGGCAGGCACGGAGCAGAGGAGGGCAAGAGGAATGAAATCTCTGTCAGAGGAGAGCAGCAAGCCGGTTGCTCACGAGTCTAAGATCGGAAATCCAGCCACAGACTCCAGCCCAGCCCTGTTGCTTCCCAGGGTCGCAGTATGGCCATCCTGTAGGGGAAGGTGCCATTTCTCTACAAAACATAGTAAGACCTTCAGCTCTCAGGTTGAAGGCCCATCTACCAGAACTGAGGTGACAGAAGACAGGAAGTGAAAGTCATTTCATTGCCAAGGGGGTCTGCTGCCAATGTACAATCCTCATGACCCCAGTACAAGGCATGGTACACTCACAGACTAGTGACACCCTAAGAATTACAGATATCAGTGCCGTCCTCTCGACAAGCCAGGAACGGAACACCTCCTAAGAGTGGTAGGGACACCACCTATAGGCTCCAAGTTAAGGGACAGGTGAGGCTGGACCTAGGACACTCCCTACCGTCAGTGGGGCCTGTGACCAGAGAGATACACAGCCCAGGCTTATGAAAGAAGAGAACAGAAAGCCAGGAGCTCTGGTTCTGCCTGTGATATCTGGGGATAGGCAGTCTGAGTGGGTAGCCATGTAGAGGCAAACAAAGTCTGACACCATCTCTGAGCAAGAGGCCTTCTGCCTACGGGACACAGTCTGCTTATGCCAGGACCAAAGCACTGTAGAATACAGTAGCTGCTGGTGCTGGATGAGGGGTCCGGGACCTGGGCTGGTGTTACAGAGTAAGAAGTGTTCCCCCGCAGGCTCATGTGTTGAACTTTTGGTCCCTAGCTGGTGGCACTGTTTTGGCAGATTTGAAACTTCAGGAAGTGGGGTCTCTCTGGAGAAAGTAGGTCACTAGGGTATCTTGTCTCTGGCCCCTCCCCATCTCTCTGCTTTCTGGCTGTGGTAAGCTAAACAGCTCTACTCCACATGTTCCCATTACCACAGTGCCCTGCCCAACAGCATGGGACCAAGTGACTACGAACCAAATCCTCTCCAAACTCTCATTCCAAATAAACCCTCTCTCCTTGTGTTGTTTCTAGCAGGAGTTTAGGTCACATGACCTGAAAGTCAATTAAGAACAGTCAGGAAACACCAAACTAGCCATGGCAGGACAAATAAAGCAGGGGGCTGCTTCTAACTGCTCCCAATCAGAAACAGCAGAAAGGATTCTACAACTGGAGCAGAAATGCCAGGAGCTGGGAGATGGCTCACTCGGTAAGGCAACTGTCACAAAAGCATGAAGACTGAGTTTGGATCCCAGAATCCATACAAAAGCTAGGGATGGGGGTGAGTCTGTAGCTCCAGTGCTGGGGCAAGAGACAGGCAGATCCCTGGAGCTCACTGAGTGCCCACCTAGTCAAACTGATGAGCTCGATAGGGCTGGAGAGAGGACCCCGTGGTGACTCACCACCACCTCAACTCCAGTTCCAGGGGATCCAACACCATCTTCTGGCCTCTGTGAACTCCTGCACACATGTGGTAGACACACACATATACAATCTTTGAAATAAATTATTTTAAAATATAAAGTAAGGGGACTGGAGAGATGGCTCAGTAGTTAGGAACACTGGCTGCTCTTCCAGAGAACTCAAGTTCAATTCCCAGCACCCACATGTAGCACACAACTGTCTGTGACTCCAGTCCCAGGGGATCTGACACCCTCTTGTGACCTCCTAAGATACTGCCCATGTGTAATGCATATATGTGTGTATTTATATACATATATGTATATACATTTATGTATATGTGTATACACAGACACATATACATGCAATAAGAACAAAGAAAGCAAAAAAAAAAAAAAAGAAGAAGAAGAAAGAGTGCATCCTTAACCCAGGACCCGAAGACCACATCACTCACCTGTAAACTCTACCTGTAGAAGGTTGGCCACAATTCCAATCTTGTCCTGACTTTTCCAGAAAATCGAGCAGACATACTCTTTACTTGTTTTATGACATGATTTTAAAATTAAACTACAGCCGGACGGTAGTGGCACACGCCTTTAATCCCAGCACTTGGAAGGCAGAGGCAGGCAGATTTCTGAGTTTGAGGCCAGCCTGATCTACAGAGTGAGTTCCAGGATAGCCAGGGCTACACAGAAGATCCCTCTCTCGAAAAACTAAAATAAATAAATTAATAAATAAATTAATTAATTAAATTAAACTACAGATAAGTGAGAGAGTTAAGGCCAGGAGGTAAGCAAGAGGCCAACAGCTCAATATTTAAAGATGATCAGGAACAGAGCAGAAGGCAACATACACTTGTATTCCAAGGACTCTGTTCCCAGCCCTAGAAAAAGAGAATCGTACACACGCGCACGTGTGCAAAGGATGAGAGTGGAATTCAGCAGTGAAGAGGACAGCCGTGAGAGCAGATATATACTAGAGGAACAAGTCTCATTATTATTAGAAAAGAGGACAGTGTAAACAGTGTAGAAAAGGAGCAAGAACCTAATCTCAAAGGCGCTGTGGCACACACCTTTGATCACTGCGCAAGAGGCAGAAGCAGGTGGATCTCTGTGAGTTCAAGGCCAACCTGGTCTACACGCCTAGTTCCAGGACTTCAAGGGCTACATAGTGAAACCCTGCTGCTGCTGCTGCTGCTGCTGCTGCTGCTGCTGCTGCTGCTGCT
>JADRCC010113242.1:0-25255 GCA_019843855.1 Hylomyscus alleni
CTCTCTCTCTCTCTCTCTCTCTCTCTCTCTCTCTCTCTCTCTCTCTCAACTCATGATAGACTTACATTCTAATAAATCTAGTATAATAGAAGACAAAGTAAGCAAAAAATGCATGTAGAACTCTATAGTGTTATGTACCAATGAGATGTGATATCTATCAAACATCACACCTCATTGGTACATAACACTGTAGAGTATTAAATATTTCCCCTTGTGATCACTTGCTCGGCAGGAAACAGATGCCTGCTGCTGCCAAGCATCATAACAGAGTGCTTTACCACTTATTCTCAGCTTGCTAAAAAATTCAAAATCTTAAGAAGTTATTGGGCAAGACATGCATATGTCCTTTATACCATTATAAAATTGTTATCAGACAGTTAGACTAAGACTATCAGAGTATATAATCCTGATCATTAGATTCCAGGAAAGAACCATACCTATGACACTAATCTATAATTTTAAAGTACATGACAAAGAGCATCTTCTTTGCCTCCCACTTACTTCCTGTACAGATGTTTGTGTACTTCTCATATCTTCATATGCATCTAAATGCAGGTGGATTCCAAATGCCAGCTGAAGTAAAGACTTAGTGTTTACAATTGGGCAATCAGAGAAGCAATTTCCGCATCCTAATTGTTCTTAATAAGACATATTCCTCACTGTTTGCCAGATATGACAGCTGCATTTGCATTGTAGGCTGATGATCACATGAGAATCAAGCATTTTATAATTTTCTATCTACTAAACATATAATAGGGTTTACTATCTTTGGTGGTTTGAATACATTTGGCCCCTGTAGACTCACATGTTTGAATTATTGGCCCGGGTAGTGGGGCACTATTAAGAGATGTGGCCTTGTTGGAGTATATGTGGCCTTGTTGTATGAAGTGCATCACTATGGGATGGGACTTGACATTTCCTATAGTTTTTTGCCCAGTGTGGAATCAGGGTCTCCTCCAGGTTGCCTTCTGATCAGGGTGTAGACTTCTCATCTCTTTCTCTAGTACCAGGCCTCCATGCACCCTACCAAGCTTCCTACCATGATGATTATGGACCAAACCTCTGAAACTGTAAGCCAGTTAATTATCTTCCTTTATACGAATTGCCTTAGTCATGATGTCTCTTCACAGCAATGAAACCGAAACTAAGAAACTATCCAATAACTTAAGTATGTTTTTATTGAAAATAATGTCCACAATTCATTTAGTTTAGATCCCAATTTGCTTTTAGACTTTCCCATTGTTAAATGAGTTCTCTGTTAATACTTTGATTTCTAAGTAAATAATTTATAATATTTGATGAGGAATTAGTAAATGCCTTTTAAGACAATGTTCTTTTATTTGTTGGTAAATCAGACCATTTACTCCTCTTCTTATTAATGTATATAAATGGAGTAAAAACTTCATTCAAGGTAAATGGATTTCTTTAATGCACTGTACCAATACTACATTTAACCATATAGACTATGTTATTATAAGTAAAACCAACGGCAATGACCTGTCATAGTCGGACAAATACAGTGGGTATCAAGGGAGTCTAATATGATCTATAAAACAGAGAAGAAAATATATAATTAATGTAGACATGTAAAAGTAACTTATTACAAAGAGAACCATAGGAAGCAATGATATTTTAGGTAAAAGGGGGAATCTAACTGTAGAATTAACTCTTATTTTTCATGCTGAGAATCTGAGGATTATAAGATACATGATATGTATAAAAACTTAGAACATTTAGTTTGAATCAGGAAAATTTATGAAAGTCAAGACTTTGTAATAGGAAAGGAAACAAGTTAACAAAGGGGAAATGTGTTAACAACTTCAATATTTCCAGAAGTGGAGTCTCATAACTGATGTCAACATCTGTCCATTTGTGCTTCTTTAAACCCTGAAAGCTCTTTGAATTATTTTTTTTTTCTGAGATAAAAATGCCCTAAGGAAACCAACTAAAAAGAGAAATGGCCATATTTCCAACAGTTCCAGGGTAGGACCTATCATGGTGGTAGCCAAGGTTACCTAGAGGTTAACCTAAATTAAACTCCCTCACAGGCATGCTTAGATGGTTGTCTTCTAAATGATTCCTGTTAATTGCACATTCATTACCAAGCATCAAAATTCTACTACTTGTCAACCAAACACCAAAACGCCACCTCTAAGACTGAACTTTCCATCCTTTGTCCTTATAGGCATATGATCATTTTGTGATGCAAATTTATATTAATTACAACTTCCAAAGATCCAATGGTCCTTAATAATTCCAACAGTATTTAAACATCTAAGGTTCATGTTACATCTGAGACTAAAGGCAATCTGTCAATTCAAGTTATATAATTCTAACATGTAATGACACATTTTTATTCCAAAGGAGAAAATTCAGGGCATATCAAAGAATCAATGGATCAAATAAAAGAACAAAACCAAAAAGGAAAACCACCAAGTATTGTGATTCTTTGTTGGGAATCTGGGACCCAAGATGGAATTATGTAGGTTTTAGTAGGATGAGGTACCATCATCATTACAGTTCTGATACCTATAACACACACACACACAACCTTTCCCTAGAGTTGAGTTCCTCATCTGATGTGCCACCATTCTAGCATCCTCATCATCTTGGAATATCCTTTGAAACTTAGAGTTCTCCTTCAAGGTTCATATAGCTGTGTCTCAGCACCTCCTTGTTGGGATTTCAACCATGCCACATGGAGCTTGATTTGCTATATTCTCTGAAATCATGGAGTCAGACTCCATGACCCCCATCAATACTGCATCTTTCATACCAACCAAGGCAGCACCATATTGATACTGCTGCCAAGTTCTTATGTCAGCTCTGATGTTGGCTCCTTTCATCAGAGCTGTGTCAGCTTCATTGCACTGACCCTGGGTAACCACTTTAGCTGCATTCTCAGTTCAGACTTTTTACACTCAAGGGAGTTTGCACTTCCATAGTTGTGAGACTTTGTCTGGTATAGCCTTTCCTCAAGTGCATAATTCCCATTGCCTAGTGCAGAACAGGATGTTTCTCTTTTAAATTTATACATTATTTTCTCCACATACCATGGATGCAAAGCTATACTCCATGGAGATCTGCCTCTACTTTAAAAAATGTGTAATACACTATTTTCATAAATTTATAGCCAATATTTTGATCTTTCCCAATTGAAACAGGGAAAGCATTTATTAGTGTTAATTTCCATCATTATGTGACCTGAAAGAACGAAACCAAAACTTCTCAGCACAGCTGAAAGGGATTTGCATTAGGTCAACCCCTGGATGTGTTCTCTGCCTTGATGAGTTATATCATGGAACTGTGAGCCAAAAGAAACTCATCCTTCCTTAAGTAGTAATAAAAAGCATTGATCCCACATCTTGAATCTTTCCTTTCTTAAAATTTCTTCTACCAAATAAATGACTCCATGTTCTTTAATTCAATTTGACAAAAGCCCACAAGACACAGGTAAAATATAGCCAGATTCTTGCTCAAAATATCACAGAAATGACTTCTAGCTGGACTCTTGGTAGAGTACTTTTCCTATTCTGGGCCTCTACTTTCTGTAGCTTTCTCAGAATGCTTGCGTCCTAACCACTCCAAAAATGGCCCATTAAGTTTCCAGCATGCTCTAGTTTTTCTAGCCTAAAAAATGCTATAAATAAAAATTTTTGTCTATATTCCTTTTTGTTTTGCTATGGTAAAATTCTCTAACAAGAAACAACTTAAGGAAGGATGAGTTTCTTTTGGCTCACAGTTCCATGATATAACTCATCAAGGCAGAGAACCCATCCAGGGGTTGACCTAATCTAAATCCCTATCAGCTGTGCTGAGAAGTTTTGGCTTGGTTCTTTCAGGTCACATAAAGATGGAAATTAACACTAACCATCACAGATTTTGGTAATCGTATTTCTTTTTCTTTTTTTCTTTTTGCACTTCATTAATTTTTCACTGATTTTTTTGTATTTACATTTCAAATGTTATCTGCTTTCCCGGTCCCCTCCACCCCTCCCCGCCCACCCACCCCCCAACCTGTAAAACCTCATCCTATCCCCTCTCCTTCTTCTATGAGGGTGTTCCTGACCCTCTCAACCATTCCTGACTCCCTGCCCTGGCATTTCCCTACACTGGGGCATCAAGCTTTCACAGGACCAAGGGCCTCTCTTCCCATGGATGTCCGACAAAGGTCATCCTCTGCTACATATGTGGCTAGAGCCATGGTCCCTCCATGTGTACTCCTTGGTTGGTGGTTTAGTCCCTGGGAGCTCCAGGGGGGCTGGTTGGTTCATCCTCCTATGGGGCTGCAAACCTCTTCATCTCCTTCAGTCCTTTCTCTAACTCCTCAGATGGGGACCCTGTGCTTAGTCCAGTGTTAGGCTTCGAGCATCCACCTCTACATTTGTCAGGTTCTGGCAGAGCCTCCTGGAGACAGCTATATCAAGGTCCTGTCAGCATGCACTTCTTGGATCCAGAATAGTGTGTGGTTTTGGTGACTGTATATAGGATGAATCCCCAGGGGGCAGTCTTTGGACAGCCAGCCTTTCTTTCACTCTCTGCTCCACATTTTGTCTCCGTATTTGCTCCACTGAGTATTTTGTTCCTCCTTCTAAGAAGGATTGAAGCACCCACACTTAGTCTTCCTTCTTCTTGATCTTCATGTGGTCTGTGAATTGTCTGCCCTACCTGGTTTGCAACCTCCTAGGAAGAACAATATGAGCCAACCAGACACCCCAGAGCTTCCAGGGTCTAAACCACCAACCAAGGAGTACACATGGAGGGACCCATGGCTCCAGCCATGTATGTAGTAGAGGAAGACCTTGTTGCTCGTCAATAGGAAGAGAGGCCCTTGGTCCTGTGAAGGCTCTATACCCCAGTGTAGGGGAATGCCAGGGCCGGGAGGCAGGAGTGGGTGAGTGGGAGAATACTCTCATAGGAGCAGGAGGCTAGGAGATGGGATAGGGGCTTTCCAGGCTGGGGGGCTAGGGGGAAACCTGGAAAGCAGATAACATTTGAAATGTAAATAAAGAAAATATCCAATTTAAAAAAAAAGAAAGAAAGAAAATCTAAAAAAAAAAAAAAAAAAAAAACAACAACAACAAAAAAGTCTGCCTCTGTCTCCCTGCCCAGGCATTTACTGCTGAGGACTTTATTTCTTAATCAGAGTCAACTGGGGGTAGGGACCCTCAGCACAGATGTGCAGGTTCCCATGTGATTTCGGGAGCCAAATCTGATTCACAACACTTTCTTCTCCTTGTAACACTTTGCCGATAATTGTGGGAGGCCAATGGCTAAGCAATCCCTCTCCCTTTTGATTATCTTTTTACCATTGCTAAGAGGATTTAAATATGGTATGTAATACTCATGTCTATTTGCCCATTTCTTGAGACAGTACTTTTAATTTTCTAAACATTTCTGTGAAAACTTTTTGGAAATAAAATAAACATCACACGCTGAAACTAACCAGACCCTAATATATGACTGTTGAGATATTTTTGAAGAGCAAGTTAGTTCTACACTGGCACTAAGAATTTCTAAAACAATTGTGCACTTCTGGGCCCATAGTCATACCCTAAGGATTTGTTTATAGCACTGAACATTGTGGACAGACATCCTGTAATACCACAAGTTGCAAGATGTTCAAGCCACACTGAACGGTGTTGGTGTACAGGCAGAAGGAGGAGGAAATGCATTGCTTATGGAACATCTTTGGTGTTTTTGAAGTCAAAGCACAAATGCAGTTGTGGACTCAGGATTATAAGGATTGTGTTGAATTAAGAGAATGACATCCGAAGCCCTTTGCCCTGTCTTCCGATTCTTACATTCTTCCTGAGAATTCTTCTGAAATTTTCTCTGGGTCTAAGAGTAGTTTGTAAACATGTCTTATTTAGGTCTGCATCCTTAACCGTCACTTATTCTCAGCGTCTTGCACAGTCATGAATCTCCAAATTTACCTTTGGACTCTGTAAGGAAACTTCTTTGACTATGGTTAAAATTATCTTGTCCATAGGTACTAACAGAGAGATGAGGAAGGCCATTGATACTGTGTCAATTTAGACATACAACAGTAGTAAAGCTTGCATATTGGCCTACCATGTCACAAGATATGTGTTACAATATAACATTGCTTATATTGTAAAACAAGAGTTTCCTTCCATAGAGTAGGTCTCAAATACAATCTTGTCAGATTTTCAGAAAAATCATACTACTATTTCTCAGGTGGGCACATCTTTCTTGTCAGGCTAGTCTTTTGGTACATGGGGTTCACAGCTGGAAAAGGCCACTGCTATCAGCCCACACCCACAGCAACTGTGATAGTACCTTTCTTCTAGTTCACTCAATCTATCTATCTATCTATCTATCTATCTATCTATCTATCTATCTATCTATATCTATCTATATGTATATCTCTATATATGCATGTGTGCATGCTCATGTGTGCATGCTCATGTATGTGTATGTGTGCAAATGTGTTTGTTATGTGTGCCTAATTATATATTAATGGATTTGATGAAATATTCTAATATATATATAAATATATATTTAATGAATTTGATGAAATATTCATATATATAGCATGACTTGGTCAAAATAAAGAATGTCATTGTTTAATTTCTCCCTCAAGTTTAATTTCTCCCTCAAGTTTAATTTCTCCCTCAAGTTTCATTAGTGAATATAGAATTATATAATCAGGTATAGTTGTATATACATTGATTTTACTTGTAAAAAAGACAATGAAGTACTCGTCTATTAGTGCTTGCATTATTTCACTTAATTTGGTAATAAGTGATAATTTTGGCAAAGCATGGAAATAAGTAAGCAAAGAGGAAAGGGTATAAAATTAAGTAAGCAAGAAAGAGAAAAGTGAGAAAGAAAGGAAGGAAAAACAAAGAGAGAAGAGGAGAAAGAGGAGAAGGAGGAGAAGGAGGAGGAAGAAGAGGAGGAAGAGGGGGAGAAGAGGGAGATAGGAGAAATAAAGTATAAAGAATTACAATAGTGTACACTATAGCTGCTGCTGCAGTTTTTCCCGAGGGAATAATCAGTTATTACTGCCTTACTCCATCCTCTGCTGCTATAGTAGAAAATTACTGACAGAGTAGTTTATAAAGAAAAAGGATTTCCAGTACTACATTCTGTAGGTTGGAAAGTATGAGAACATAAGAACACAAGTTCTAGGACCTGAGAAATGTTTTCATATTACATCTAAGTAACAAGTGGGCATGTACAAAACAGAGGAAACTTGAATTCTCTCTGGCTTTCCGTATTTCCTTTTAAACTGAGATAAACTTAGAAATGGTCATGTATTTGGGATATTAGGTTTTGACACATATCTTCATAATAAAACATTGAAATCAGAATAGATATAACCATTTCATAACAATTTATCATCAATTTATGTTGAAAACTGTATATGTAAATATATATTTATGAATAAATATTCATTATCATCCAACTATCAGACATAACACTTAGAATTGTCTTCTATCATAATATGTAAGTTTATACCCCTTGTCTAAAGTCTCCTTCACAGGAATCAATTCCCTGTGTAACTAGAAAATATTAACAATCCATTGATAAGGGTGGAATCCTCCTGGACCAATCACCTTTTATATGCCCTACTTCATAGTGTAGTTACAAATTACATTGGTCATCCTATTTGGTAGTCATTGTCAAATTCCTATCACTTTCTACAAGTTCTCAGAACTTTATCTTTGAAAACGAGAGGCCTTGGTGAGCTATTGCTGTAAATTGACCAGTTGTATTTACCACCAGTATGAAAGCACGGAGCAATTTCACAGTAAATGGTCACTCCAGACTTCTACACTCCATGTGTCTTCTATTATGTAACAGCAAGCCCATCATCTTATAAAAATTAGACCCAATTACTATTGTCTGCAATTCCTGTCTTTCTCTGCTGGATTTTTGGCATAACTGCCCAGAATTCGAATGATGTTTTCTCTTTAATATCAGTCTGCTTTGCATATTTCTGCACTTTATGCTATGATTTTGTAGTTTAACTGTAAGAGGATAATTTTATTTAATTTTTCCTATTTCTGGTCGTTTAAGAATTGTCCTCCATGTCACCCTTATGTGGAAACTGTGCTTTGCTTTAGCATTGCTAGGGACTAGTGTACACAAGAAAGCCTGGCAGGTGTTAATTCTGGAGGGTAATTCAAAAGCAATTTGTGAAGGAATTTACAGTTTATTCAGTAGGCAATGGGATGTCTTTGAAGAGTCGTTAGGTAATAACTCTGTGGTCCCGGAAAACTAGCTAAGATGGCTGTAAAACTAGAGAAAGGTGAAGCAGTCAAAAGAACCTGTGTGATTCAGCCAAAGACCTGTAAGAGAGAATTAACTCTTGGATTAAGCTCTTCTTGGTATGCATCACCAATTGTAATCTCCTCCAAGAGCCAAGCCCGTCCTATACACTGCCATCCTCCGCCTGGAAGCGGCTATCCCACCTGGGGGATAGCCAAACAAAGGTTCTCTGTGGACTGTCACCTCTCTTCGAAGCAGCAGCTTAGAAGTCCACTCACCGAGCTACTAGACTGGCGCCAGAGATTTACTGCAATGTTTACGTTATGCAAATATCATGGAACCTAGAGACTTGCTTTAGTTTCTGTACAGTAGTATATATACCTGATTTCCTCGGTAAAGTGTGAACCTTGATCAGAATACTTGTCTTGGTTTCATTTATTTCTCCCGTATTTCGAACCCTCTTTTTCCAGGTCCCTGTTCTTCTCCTGGGAAGAATCCAGTTCCTGAAGCCCTAGGTGGCTTCAAGCAATAGGGCCTGAGTTTGGTGTCTGCAGATGGGATGAATTCCTAGGTAGGGCAGTCTCTGGATGGCCTTTCCTTCAGTCTTTGCTCCACCCTTGGTCCCTATATTTCCTTCTAGGTTGATTTCAGGTATCCACACTTGGGTTTTCCTTCTTGCTAAGCCTCCCAAAGTCTGTGAGTTGTATCATGGGTATTCTGAATGTTTTAGCTAATATCCACTTACTTATCAGTTGTTAGCATCAGGACCTCCAAAGCCTGTGGTGATGCGTGGGCGGGTCCACAGACCTGTTGCCAGGGCAACAGCCACCATATTCCCAGAGTCCATTGGGCTCATCTCCCACCTTTACCTGTGCTGCTATGTCACAACCCATATATATTCGAGGAACACTCCTCCATCTCTCTCTCTCCCCCTCTTTTCTTTCTGTGCCACTTCCCCCTCCCCCCTTCTCTCTATTAAACCTCTTACACATGTAACTGTCTGGGCCTAGTGTGGTATGTTCTGATGCATCCCGCTGAACTAACACATCATCAGTGAGTAGGGATCCATCCCATCTGCAGACACCAAACCCAGTCACTATTGCTGATCCCAAGAAGAACTTTGCTCATAAGAGCCTGGTATAGCAGTGCCCTGAGAGACTGCCAGTGCCTGACCAATACAGATGTGGATGCATGCAGCCAATCATTGGACTGAATGTGGTAACCGCAATGGAGGAGTTAGGGGAAGGACTGAAGGAGCTGAAGGGATTTGAAACCCCAGAAGAAGAACTTGTGAGGGACTAAACCCCTCACAAGAGTACACATTGGGGGACACATGGCTCTAGCAGGGTATTTAGCATAGGATTCTCTTAGGTGGCATCAGTGGGAGGGGCGCCATTTTGTTCTTTAGATGCTCAATGAACCAGCATGGGGGAATGCTAGGGAGCTGAGGCAGGAGTGCATGATTGGGTTGGGGAGCTCCCTCATTGAGGCAGGGGGTTGGGGCAGGGGATAGGGGAGTTGTGGAGGGGAAACTGGGAAGGGAGATGATATTTGAAATGCAAATAAATAAAATAACCAATAAAAAACTATTGGATTAAGAAGGGTAAGGATAAGCCGAGAAGTACAAATCCGGGAAATGATGTTCAACCCTAAGACTGAATTGTCTGAGTGGGGAGAGTCCTAATTGAATCAGGCTTGCTCAGGTCTCTGGGATTTGATCTCTTGCATCTCTGTAGTTGTTGTTCCTTTTAATGCATTAATTATTCCCTCTATTCACTCCTCCCAGACTCTAATGTATCCCATCCCATGAAAAAAAGTAGATGAAGGGCGCTGATGGTGTCCAGTTGACCCTCACTCTTGCAGTCTTTATCTTTTGGTTTCAAGTCTCTAGATCTAAGCAACCATGTATCAAAAACATTTGAAGACATATTGAATCTGTACTAAACACATCTAAATGTTTTATTCATTGACATATGTCTTTAAACAATATAGTGTAAAACCTATTTACAGATTATTTTCCCTGGAATAGATGTTATAAATAAGATAAAGTTGACTTAAAGGTTATAGGGACAGCCAGGGCTACACAGAGAAACCTTGTCTCAAAAAACAACTAGGACTGCACAGTGAACCCTGTCTTGAAAAACAAAACCAACTAACAGACAAACAAAAAGAAACAAAAAGAACAAAAGGTTATAGGGAGGCGCGAGAGTTTCTCTGTAAACACTACACAATTTTATTTTATTTTTAAATTATATTTGTTTTATTTTCATTATATGTTTATGGCTATTTTGCCTGCGTATATATCTGTGCCTCACATTCATTTCTGGTTCTCACAGAGGCCATAAAATGGCATTGGCTCGACTGGGACTAGAGTTACAGATAGTTGTTTGAAGTTTCATATGTGCTAGAAATCAACGCAGGTCCCTGGCGAGAAAAGCCAGTTCTTTTAACCACTGAACCCTCTCTCCAGCCCTCACTATACCATATTACTTAAGGATTTGAGAATTTCCAGACTTTGGTCCTATGCAGGTCCTGGAGTTTATCTACTGTGGATACCAAGAGGTAATATATGTTACAGAATATCAGTGAGTTATCTAATCTCCATGTTGTTTTTATGTTGTCTCTCATCTGAACTGTCCTTGCCTTGTCACTTCCTCTGGTCCTGAGCTCTGAGATCCTCCAGTCTTTGTACTTCTCCTGACTCTTTGGCATCCTTCTGACTTCTTTATGTGATCTGATTCCTCTACTTGAAATTTAAATGCATGAATACACCCAGGATCCAGTCTTGGCTACTTTCCCGTTTTGGTCTGTTCTTTATCCCTGAATAATTTTTATGTTTATATAATATCCCTGGATAATACCTTGGGTTTAAGTGCTCTTTACATTCTGATGACTACTATTTTTTTTTTGTCCATTTGTCTCTCTCATTCTTTGTTTTCCTTTTTCCATTTTTTCATTTTATTCTTTTTTTCTAGAATTATAGGATTAGACACCGTGAAATACACACAAAGGATTTAATTTGAATTAAAAAAGGCGATCTGACAAGAGACAAGAGGAAAGAGAAATTGCATTTATGCTGAGTAAATCAGTAGCAGCATCCCTAATGGGTTCATTATAGCTAGACTCTTATCTCAAAACAACAAAAAGGCTTGTATTGTCTTACTGAGAAAAAAGTTTTATTTGGAAATGTGGGCAATATCTTCCAGAATCTATAATGAAGTTTCAGCAAATGCCAGGTGAGACTGAGTCAAATAAACACAGTTGTCACCCTTGGCCACACTACCCCTGGGCTCTGGAACCCCTGCAGTGGTGATTGAAAATATTTTACTGATTTTTTTTCCTATTGTCTCGGTTTCAGGATTCAGACAGGTCTAGCTCCTCATGAGACTCAGATCACATGGTCAGTATCAGAGAAATATGCAACTTCCTTTCAGATTATGTAGGGTAGGGGGTTGAATTCTTTCATACAAGTACATAGATATGACTCTTCCAACATCAAGTAGTCAGTGGGAGCAGATTCTGAACATCCACACTTTCAATTACAGTAGAGATGTCTTTGCCAGTCTGGGTTCTCACCCACAGTTCTGTGTCTTTGTGTCTTCCACAAATCACTCTTCCTCCCTTTTCTATCAAGTGAGGCTGTTGTTTCCACGTTTTCTCATATATCCCAGGGCTAAGATTCTATGCCACATCTTACAGCTAAAGGCATAAAGCTGCAATCTAATTCATACCCAAGTTTGTGGGACTAGATAAGTTATAACTCATCTTGCAAGTCAATAGAGGATGAGGCGTGCTAAGATATCTTCACTGGGCATTACAAAGGTAGATGAATACAAATGAGAAGTAGCAAAGTTTACTGTACTCATTGGGCAGATGAACTGAAGCAAAACTCAGAGAGACAAGGTGCCAACACTCTAGTGATGTTTCTGCTATTAGAGAACAGGGGAAATAAATGCCTGGGGAGCCAGACTTTCCTCTTAGCAAACAGTTAAGCAGAAACAAAGAAAATAACACAGTGTAAAAGGCATGATATGTCAAGTCAACTTAAAAATCAGCTGGAGATAGCAGGCTAAATACAATTAAGGTTTCTGTTCCACAGAGATACCTTCAGAGCCCAGGAGGCTCCTTGATAACCAGCACAGACTACAAATGATCTGTGCTTACCTTCTGAAACATTACCACAGACCTCAGACTAATGCACTAAGAAGTCTGCAGTTGAAACACAGCATATGTTTTTAATAGGAAATGTAAAAATAATAAAATAAGCTAAAATTCATTTTTAGTCTTTAATAATTTCACAGTAAATATACTATGTTAATATTACATGAGGGTATTATCCCTCATCTGGCTGATGGAGAGATACAGTAAACTTAGATTGGGTTCATTGGGATGTTATTGAGACTTTATAGAATAACAGACACTGATATGCAAAGGGAAAATCTTTTTCTCCTGACACCATTTATTTAATGTAGTGTTTCGTTTAGAACATGATAGACAGTAAGTGAATAATCTAGTCGACATATCAGAAGATGATCTTGTAATGACAGCCTCAGTTTTCTGTCAAGGTACTTAACTACAAATTTAACAGGACTGATGTATATTTATTTATGTGTCCATGTACTTATGTGTATGTGTTTATATTTGTGTATATATGTAGATGCATGTGTGCATGCTTATATGTATAATATATGCATATGTACATGTATGGTGTATGTGTGATAACAGTATGCATGTATATGCATATATGTATGTGCATGTATGTGCATATATATGGTACATGTGAAATATGTGTATGTATAATGTTTTTATGTGCATGTACCTGTGTTTGTATATATATGTGTTTATGTGTTTGTATGAATTTGTTTAGATATGTATATGTATGTATATATGTGGTATATGTGTGCAAAATTCCAGTGGCAGGGAAAAATAGATGCCTTTTGTGTGACAAAATGATATTTTATGATTGGAGTAAGGCAGCTGTGGTTTGAGAAAAATTGTAATATAAATGAGTAGAGAGAGTTAAAGTAAAGGGTGAAAAAAGTCTTTGTGGCATTGGCTTTACTGCCATGAGAGGATAAACACATAGGAAATCACTGTGGGAAACTTAATTGGTACACCTGATTGGAAAAGAATAATGTCTGTGCCAAAACACTGTGAGAAGGTTATAAAGGGGATTTCTCCAAGTGAAGGTGCTTTGCCTTAAAGTGGGAGGAGCTGGCCACAGGAAGCAGTCAACATGAATTCTTTAAAGAACACACCATTCTGTGAGGAAAATTTGATTTTCACATAACAATACTAAAAGAGAGCAATGCTAATATTTTGCATTTGTATTAAGTAGGTAATTTCAGGCACCAGCAACTTTTACAATTCTCACCCTAATTACATTCTCAGCCATGTATCTTACCAGAATCAAAATTTGGCATATTGTTCTTATTCAGTAATGTGTATAGTATCAATATCAATAGATATTTTGTGACTAGTGAGATGTATATAAAGATGAAAAAGGAATTGTGTAATACTATGTAGGATGTATGGTTGAACTTAGAGGTCTTGTCTTTCTCTTCAGATCAGTCTTTCTCAACCTGTGAGTTGCAGCCCCTTTGGGAGTCAAAAATCCGTTTCACAAGAGACACTAAGACCATTGGAGCAAAACAGATATTTAAATTATAGTTCGTAATGCTAGCAAAATTACAGTTATGAACTATGAACCAAATAGTTATGGTTAGGGATGACCACAACCCTTAAAATAAAATTTTATTTTAAGGGTTAAAATAGTGGAGAACCAGTGCTCTAGATAATATTGAGCAAAGTGTGCAGCCTCTATGTGAATAGTTTTCATATTTGAATAGGATTTCCATCAAGGTTAAGTTGAACAGTACCTACAAGACTCTTGAAACAGCATCAGATAAATATCTATTATTGATATTACCATCTCAAACCTAAGCTAATTATTGGACAGGTTTCCCCAGTCACTATTTACTTCATTTCATATCTAAATTTTTAAAGGAACTTTACAGTCAGACATAGACATATATATTCTAGTCACTGGATTGTATTTAAAGAGCTTAAGAACTTTATACTAAAACACAAACACTATGGGAAATTGATGTTATCTAGCAATTGAATTTTGGAAGTTATAGTTATTCATTCTGTCAACAGCTTATTCTGTTGACTAATTTAGGATTATCTTGAAGCCATCCTTCAGTAATAAGCCATTGAACGCTTTATGCACTTATTTATGCTTTATAAAAACAAGTAAAAGAAAGATGAAATAGCAAGAGCAGAGTGACCAACCAGGTGTGAACACACGCATGGTTTTGCTTAAGCTGTGGTGGAGATGTAATAATAAGCAAAGTACTGTGCTCCTGATTCAGGGACTTTAGAGTCAGGAAGTATTCTGTAAGCCTTTAGAAATCCATGGATAATTATTGAAATGATGCCCATATTCACTTATTTGGTTGGTGCTTTTCTCTCCCTCTGAGTAAAATAAAAACTTAATTAAATTTTAGTTACTTTCATCATTAGGTTCAATTAGTTCATATAAATAAATGAAGGGGTTGTGTTTCTTCAGAGATTTTAATCTGAACCTACTCAGCTTAATTATTGTGAAGAAGGAGAGCAGGGTATTCCTGGGCTGATAGATACTATTGTTCCTTGCCCTTTGGAGCCTAAAAGAGCAGAAACTGAAAGTTTTTTCATCACTCTAATAAAGATGGTGCTCACCACTCTAATCAGAACCCTCTCCCCATGCAAAGAAGAAGGTAAGAGGCCTATAGGGAAACTGTCCAAGATTTAGCATCTTTTTATTCCATAGGCTCTGCATTACAAATGCTGATGTATTGCTCTGAAGAAACAACACACTAATAAAAGCCAGAAGGAGGCTGCAGAATATGCAAAACTTTTAGTCAAGAGAACTATGAAATCCAAAGAAAAACAACAGAAACAGACTACCAAGAGAAGTAGGCCACCCAAATTGAGAGTTTCTAGTTCTAAATCTGAGTCCAGGTAGTAGGAGCACATGACTTCCAAGTGCTAGGATTAAAGGCATATGCTACCAGTGCCTGGATTCAGATCTTTATAAGTTCGAGGTCAGCCTGGTTTGTAAAGAAAGTTCTGGTATAGCCAAAGCTACATAGGAAAACTCTGTCTGAAAAAGAAAAATGTCTAAGAGTACCAAATAAATAATCAGACCTAAAAAAATAAAAAATAATAGGAGTGCTTGTAGGGTCCACCCAGACACAGTAAGCAGAGGTGAGTTGTTTGTGGTTTCCTGAATACCTTTATCTAGATCTGGGCTTTCTCTTCAGTTCTAAGGAGCTTTGCAGGACTCCAAGAGGGCCCTGCTTTCCTGTAGAGGCCTGCAGAGAACTGAAGAACTACCGGCACCACCCATAAACATTGGCCCACCAATTGCTTGTAGCATAGAGGAGGGTAGTGTTTACTTAGCCAGCAGAGTTTGGTACCCTGATCTCCACTGTCTGGCCCATGCCACCCTCCCTCCCTATTTTCCTGAGAAGTCTTGCTGCTATCAGGATCATCTAGCCAACACCTGCCACGGACAGGGTTTTTGCGGGGTCCCCTTGATCTGCAGGATGATGAGTTCTGGCCAGGTGGGCAAGGAATTTCGGCGGGTGACAGATAGACACGACACAAGAAGTGTTTTATCTGAATGTATTTGTTAAAAATGGCATCAGACTTTTACAGTCACTGCAAAAGAGAAATTAAAAATCTGGCAGCGCAGTAGTCGAGGTCTATCTGAGGCCATCTAAAACACACTGGGTCTAAAACAGCAGTCGTCTCCTCTGGACTGGTGCAGCACCCCTGAGCTCTGAGCATGCTGGGGCTGCATGGTCCTGGCCGGAGTGGGGTTGGGAGAGGCTACAGTACGGGTGCTCCAGCCAGGAGGACAGAGGCTCAAATCTCGAATGCTGACTCTAGAATGCTGAATGTTGACTGCACACTGTCTCACACAAACACTCACACTTGGTTCAAGGTCCCGCCTATCCTAGGTAAAACGCCCACTATGTTAATCTTCTGGGAAAGTAGAGACAAGTCTCTTGCTAATTCCTAGGAGTGGTTCAGCTGCAGTACTTGACTGAGAATGAGGATTCCACTTGACCTTGCCCTGGGCTAAGTCTCCTATTTTGTAAGGTTCAATGCCCTACCCCTTCATTATTTCCCTTACAATGCCAGGGGCAATTAGTCTGGATGGGTAACATTCTTTACGAAATTCCGGGCCAGGGTTTGGCTAAAATGTTGGAACACTGGTAAAGGTCAGAGAGCAATGTCCAATATTGTCTAGCTATTAGTAAATCATATCTTGGTGGGCACCTAGCTCTCGAGTTTGCAAGGACATATTTGGGCTGCCTCTGAGTTAGGGGTGCCAGGAGACAATGCAGGGACAGGAGACTGGTTTCCTTGAAGCTTTCTCCTCAGATACTGCTGTCATGCAAAATTTGTGTGGCAAACACCAGCAAAAAACAGATACCTTATTGACAGCATCCAAACACAATCAACACTACCCAGGTTGATATACCACCACCAGAGCCCAATTACCCTGATACAGCAAACTTTGGATATCCTAATGAAACTGAAGCATAGGAAGATGATCTTAAATACAGCCTTATAAATATGATAGAAGCATTTAAAGGACCAGTAGGGCACCTCAATTCTGAACATCTATGCCCTAAATAAAAGGGCACCCACACTCATAAAAGAAACATTAGTAAAGCTTAAATCACACATCAAAGCACACACATTAATAGTTTGTCTTGTTGATTTTATTAAAGAACCACGTCTTGGTTTTGTTGATTCTTTCTATTGTTCTCATTGTTTTTAATAGAATGAGTTTGATAATTTCTTGCAGTCTACTCTTCTTGGGTGCAGTTGCTTCTTGGATGTAGTTGCCCTCAACAATGGACAGGTCATCAAGACAGAAACTAAAAAAAGAAATATAGAACTACCAGAGGTTATGATTCAGATCAACTTAACTGCTATCTATACAGCATTTCATCCAAACACAAAAGAAAACATTTTCTTCTCACACCTCAAGGATCTTTCTCCAAAATTGACCATATAGTCACAAAGCAAGTCTCAACAGATACAAGAAGATTGAAATAACCACATCTTATCAGATAACTGTTGATTAAAGTTAGCCTTCAAGAACAACAGAAACACCAGAAAGCCTACATGTTGCCCTAGCCCCGAGCCCCTAGGGATGGTTCTTTTGAGTAGTGGGTAAAAAGGCATGGAATCAATGACACAAACTCCAGTAATCAGATGAGAATCAGAAGCAGCCTCATTTATTGCAGAATTGGGGAATTCCTTTATACACTTCATTCACATCACATTGGCCCATAATACTCAGGGAAGCTGAACAATATTCTTTGCAGTAATCATTAGGTTAGGGAAGAAATAAAGAAATTAAGGACTTTCTAGAATTCAATGAAAATGAGGGCACAGCCTACCCACACTTATGGAACACTGAAACAGTGCTAAGAAGAAAATTCATAGCACTAAGTACACTCATAAACAAATTGGAGAGATCTAACACTAACAAGTTAAAACTACACTTGAAGGCCCTAGGAGAAAAAAGAAGCAACAGCATCTAAGAGGAGTAGACTGCAGAAAATAATCAAACTCGGCTGAAATCAACCAATTAGAAACAGAACAATACAAAGAATCAACAAAACTAAGAGCTGGTTCTTTGAGAAAATCAAGAAAACAAGGCAAATCGTTAGCCAAACTAACTAAAAGGCAGAGAGAAAGTACCCAAATTAACAAATTAATAAATGAAAAAGGAGTCACTGAAGAAAGTCAATGAACCATTAGGACTTACTTCAAAAGACTGTAGTCCATAAAATTGGAAAATCTAAATGAAATGGATGATTGTCTACACAGATACCAATTACCAAAGCTAAGCCAAGATCATGCAAACTGTCTGAGTAGTCCCTTCATCCCTAAGGAAATGGAAGCAGTCATCAAAAGTCTCAAAACCAAATAAAGGGCGGGGGGACAGAGAATTTACCACAGAATTCTACCATACTTTCAAAGAAGAGCTAATGCCAATACTTCTCAAACTAATCCACAAGATAGAAACATAAGGAACATTGCCAAACTTATTCTGTGAGATAACTTTCACCACCATCATCAATTAGGTTTCACCTGAGAATGCAGGGGTGGTTCAATATACAAAAATCCATCAACATAATCTACTATATAAACAAACTGAAATTAAATAGTCACATGATTACTGTCATTAGATGCTGAAAAATCCTTTGACATAATCCAACACCCTTTCATGTTAAATGACTTGGAGAGATCAGGGACACAAGATGCATAGCTAAACACAATAAAAGCAATATCCAGCAAACCCATAATCAACATCAAATTAAATGGAGACAAATTGTTGTGCCAGGAAACATTTGTGAACCCCATAGACAATCACGGAGCTGATTCCAATGCCATTGCACTAGGGTCTCTTTATTCTAGCTAGAGCTTGAACCTAACCTATGAATTCTTGACTTCATATGGAAACCAAAACGAAAAGCAAAAAACGACCCAAAATAACAGAATAGCTAAAATAATCTTGAACAATAAAAGAACTTCTTGAGGTATCACTAACAACCATCTCTAATGCAGAAGTACAGGATGGTGCAGCCTCTAGCTCATTTTCAGTCAAGCATTTATAGAGGCAAGAAGGTGAGTATTTGGCCTGGCACACATTTGATGGGGAGCCATTAGGTACTGGGAGGCAAACCATAAACTTAACTTCTATTTTCTCCTGATTTGTGGTTGTTAGGAAGTAAAGTGCCAGGGGAAGACTTGGAACCTGGAGGTGCAGATTTGTTGAAGAATAACAAGGAAACTGGTGCTAGACCCAGGTTTTGTTATGGGGTAAACTGGAAACTGGTGCTAGGTACAGATGTGTTAGTTAAATCAAGTTCAACCTTAGCTCAGGTTCTCTAAGACGGAGTCTCAAAAGATCTCTCTCTCTCTCTCAAAACTTAAAGCAATTCCACTAAAATCAGAGCACTCTCTCCCTATCTATTCAATATAGTACTTGAAGTTCTAGCTACATCAACAATACAAATAAAGGAGATCAATGGGATACAAATTGGAAAGGAAGAAGTAAAAGTATCGCTGATTGTTGATGATATGATAGTATACATAAATGATCCCAAAAATTTTACCAGAAAACTCCTACATTGGATAAGACCTTCCACTTTGGAAACTAATTAGGTAATTTCTCAGAAAACTGGAAATAGCTTTTCCTCAAGATCCAGCTATACTATTCCTGGCCATATATCCAAAGTATGCTCTACCATCCCACAAAGATATTTTCTGTACTATGTTAACAGAAGCTTTAATCCAGATGTCCTTTACCCAAAGAATGCCTAAAGAAAATGTGGTGCAGCTATACAATACTATTCAGCTATTAAAAACAAAGACATCATGGATTTTGCAGTCAAGTGGATGGATTTTGAGAATATCGTCCAGGATGAAGTATCCCAGTGTCATGAGGACATTCATGATATGTATTCACTTATAGTGGATATTAGCCATTAAGTACAGGATACCCATGCTATACTCCACAGACCCAAAAATACTAAACAAAATGAAGGCACATCTCAGATGCTTGAATCTCACCTAGAAGGGGAAATAAAATGGTTACACAAAGCAGATGGAGGGAGGGAACTTGTTGAGCCCAATGTGGCCTTGGTAAGGACAGTTACATGGTTCTTACCCCTGGGACAGGGCCCAGGTATGAGCTTCCACAAGTGTCAATGGCTGCTGTGGAAGTAAAACTTGTTTGTGTAATAATGTATATAATTTTTGGAACCAGTACTTGCAGTGGAGGTCTCTTTCCTTCCAAAGCATGTGCTTCCTATGAACCTTAATGACCACATGATGGTTAGAAAGAGCATGATTCAGTAGTGGAGGATGTGGCTATGTCTCAGCAAAATGGTAAATGCTGGGACCTTCAGGAACACCCTTAAGGCTGTGGGAAAGAGCTCTAAATTCATGAGTTTGAAAATATGCAATTTCTCAACTATGCAAAACATAAGGATGCAATATGAATTGTATGAGGGGCTTCACAAATCTAACGTAGCTGCACTGTGATCCAACTTGTTAGAAAATTACTAAGGAAGAAGGAAAGGAGATTTAGAGAAAGGTCATCACAGGAGACCCCACCTGGCTAAGATTTTTATTTATGCTTAAAAAGGTATATAGATTCCTGAGTTCAGGGTCAGCCTAGAGCAGAGCAAAATTAAGCCTAGATGTGGTGGAAATGGTAACTTTAGGCCAGGGTCCCCGTCTAAATAGCTTATTGTCTGGGTTTAACAAAGGCAGACAGATCTCTAAATTCATTTGCAATGTAAAGGAAAAGTGTATGCTTGTTAGCTCCTAAGAATAAAAGGTCATGGGATTCACAAGACAATTAAAAGGAAACCTGGAGTAAATGACTGGATTGGTATGTAAAATAAAAGACTGAATCTGTGTCCTGCAGGAGATGAGCTATCCTGAGAAATTTTTAGGATAAAAAGACAGAACTGCTTGGAGAACTGACAAAAGCAAGAAGGACTTGGACAAAGAGATACCTTAGAGTAGCAAGCAAGCAGAATATAGACAGAGAAATCTCCAGAGAGAAAACAGAACATAGAGAAACCAACTGGAAATGCTGCATCAAGCAAATAGAGTTCTTCAGCTTGGACCCATGAACAGACTATGAGCCCTTCTTTTCTCCACTCCCAGACATTCCTTTCTCACAACCAGTCTCCAAACCCAGGCTGATTCTTCAAAAGAACTGGGTGGGGAAGGGAATGGCAAGGAAATTGAGTTCAATATGAGGTGTATAGAGGGTTAGAAGAGATGGACAGATTGCTATTAGAATGAGTGGACATCTTTAACTGAAGATGGTGGGGAGGTAGAGGGCATTTCCAGACGTGACAGAGACCTGGAATGATTAGACATGCCCAAGAATCAATAAGAAAGACCTTAACTGTGACTCAAAACATTGAGGATTTGAAACCTGAAAAGGTCACCTCTAGTAGCCTGGTAGGAACCCCAGTGGAATGATAGACATCAACCCACCCACAAAACTTTCAACCCCAAATTTATCCTGTCTACAAAAAAATGCAGGGACAGGGGATGGAGGAAAGAATCAAGGAATGACCAGCCATTAACCAGCCCAACTTGAGTCCCATCTCATTGATACTATTAATGACATATAGTTATATTTGCAGGCAAGAGTCTAGCATGGCTGTCCTCTGAAAAGCTCCACCCAGAAGCTGACTCAGACAAATGGAGAAACCCATAGCCGAACAGAGGATGAAGCTTGGAGACTCTTATGGAAGAATAGGGAGAAGGATTGTGGGCCCTGAAGGAAATAGGAACTCCACAAGGAAGACCAACAGAGTCAACTAACCTGGACCTTTTGGGTTCTCAGAGACTGAACCACCAACCAAAGATCACACATGGACTGGACCTAGGCCTCCCCATATACGTGTAGCAGGTATGAAGTTCGGTCTTTATGTAGGTCCTAAACAACTGGAGCAAGGGATATTCCAAAACTTATTGCCTACATGGAATATGTTCTTCTAGCTGGGCTGCTGGGACCTCTCCTAGCCCTGTTAAGATTTGATATACAAGGATAGGAGGAAGTCCACCTGCTCAGAGGGCAAGCAGGGTGATGGAAGGATTATGGGAGAGTGTGACTGGTGTTAGTGAGTTGATTGTAAAGTAAAAAAAAAAAATAACTCAAGGGATAGCTCATATTCTTGGGGTTGTAGAGCTAGAACATTCCTCCAGTGCTGATGAGATTGCAAACTTGTACAGCTGGAAATCAATTTGGTGGTTTCTTAGGAAATTTGGAATAGTTCTACCTCAAGACCCAGCTATTTGTCTCCTGGGGATAAATCAAAAAGATACCACACTATACCACAAGGACAGTTGCTCAGTTATGTTCATAGCTACCTTATTTGTAATAGCTAGAAGTTGGAAACAACTCAGATGTCCTTCAACTGAAAAATGGATAAAGAAGATGTGATTTTAGACAATGGAATACTACTCAGCCATGAAAAAGAAGGGCATCATGAATTTCATAGGCAAATGGATGGAACTAGAAAATATCCTGAGTGAGGTAACCCAGAACAGAACCCATGTCCAGAAAAGGACAGGTATGATGTACACTCACTTATAAGTGGATATTAGCTATAAAGTACAGGATACCCACACTATAATTACAGACCATAATAAGCAGAGCCCAAGGGAGGATGGTTGAATATTTTTCAGAAGGAGAAACCAAGTAGATATTGGAGACAGACTTAAGGATAGAATTAGGTAGGTGAGAGGATGGGGAGGGGAGCAGGTCAGAGGTCAGGGATCAGATATAGGGAGAGCAAGGAAGCAAGGAGGAAATTCAGTGGTAGGTGTGGCAATCTCTAGGATCTGCCAGAGACCTGGAATGTGGGAGAGCCCATGGGGTTTATGGGGGTAACTAGCTGACACTTCTAGCAATAAACGATCTTGATCCAGAAGTGGCCACTTGAAACCAGGAAGGACTCTCAGTAGAGAGAGAAGGACAACAACCTACCCACAAAACTATTGACCCAAAATGTGTCCTCCCTATAAGATGTGCAAGGATAGAGATAGAGTAGAGGTGCAGGTAATTGCCAGCCAATGACTACCCCTAAAATGAGACCTTTCCCATGGGCAAGAACCAATCCCTGACACTATTTATGATAATGTGTTATGTTTGCAGACAGGAACCTAATGTAATTCTCTTCTGAGAGGCTCCACATACCAACCAATGAAAAGAGATGCAAAGATTCACATTAAATGGAGCTCACCAAGTCTTATGGAAGAGTTGAGAAAATGATTGAGCGACCTAAAGAGGACAGGGACTCCAAAGGAAAACCAACAGATTCAACTAATCTGGACTCTTGGGGGCTCCCAGAGACTGAATCACCAACCAAAGAGTGAGCAGGGGAGGGTCTTGTGAGGGGCAACTGAGAGGAAAAGGTGAGCTGATAATGGAATATAAGATGAATAAATAAACAAAAAAATATAATAAAACGTTGTGAGTGCATTTATAGGTGGAACACAAACCTCTTAGAAAATCTGATAAAACTTAAAACTTTACCCTGGAGAAAATTAAGGGGTACATATGAACATATGCCATGCCCACTTGTCTACTCCAGTCATATCAGAATTATCAGGGAGGGGTAAAAGCCTGATTAAGGATGAGAGGCGTTATAGCCCCAAAAGGAGCTTGTACCTCCTGGGTATTCAGATAGTCACTGGCATCTCCTAACTCAGGCATGTTCCAGACTAGTCTTCCTAATTGTCAACACGCCCTCTTATTTAGTCATAAAGGTACCCCAAGAAATGATTCATAAATGGCTAAGATTGGGCATTGTTTCCTGGTCAGCACAACGTTGTTCCAAAATATCCTAATTCAATTCCAAGCCATCCTTAGCTTGGAATTTCTCTCAAGGAATCTGCCTTGCCAGACAGGTTTTTCCTCAGAGTTAGCACCAAGAGGTCAAGCACATTCCTTAGGGCAGTCCCACAATAGTCATAACTGTTTTACATACTAGAGAGTAATCCAAGGCCTTCCCTCACTCAAGGGCAACTTCCAGGTGCATGCCTCCAGCAAGACCCAGAGAATTTAGCAGATGTTAGATCGGATTCTTCTAGTCCTTGCCTCTAGCAGAACCAGAGAATTAGCATAGGAATACCAAGATAGCCCCAGCAGGGAGGTCTCAACTGCTCTTCTGCCTGCTTCACACCTGGTTACCAGATCCTACAACCTTGATGTAGTGGTCACTTGCCTACATGACCTCAGTCTTGTGCCCCTTGCTGTAACCCCCTCCCACCTACGTGACTCTTGTCATTCGCCCTGCTTTCCACATTCCATATAAGCCTGGTTTTCACTTTGTGCTCTCTCTCTCTCTCTCACTCATCGACTAGAACCAGAACTGAGATGGACTAGGACCTAGATTCATGTAGTTTGCAGTCCCCTGGGCCCAGAGCCCTTGGGCCAGGGGGATACAGCGCCAGTCCAGAGGAGATGGCTGCTGCTTTAGACCCAGATCGGCTGGCCTGTGGCAAACATAGTGTAAAGTCTTATTGACTAAGGATCACAGGCATGAATGCTGTGCTTTTCTCCATCAAATTCTGCTATGGACTAGTCAGAAAATTTTGTTAATAATCTTCTAATAACTTTCATCTAAATCAAGGAAAAAGTGTGTACCTTAAGTAGTGGTTAGGTAACTTTTCACAAGGTTATATGTGTACATGTGTAGCCTAAAAAAAGGTACAGGACTGTACTGGCTGGTTTTGTGTGCCAACTTGACACAGGCTGGAGTTATCACAGAGAAGGGAGCTTCAGTTGGGGAAGTGCCTCCATGAGATCCAGCTGTGGAGCATTTTCTCAATTAGTGATCAAGGGGGTAGGGCCCCTTGTGGGTGGTGCCATCCCTGGGCTGGAAGTCTTAGGTTCTGTAAGAGAGCAGGCTGAGCATGCCAGGAGAAGCAAGCCAGTAAGAAACATCTCTCCGTGGCCTCTGCATCAGCTTCTGCTTCCTGACCTGCTTGAGTTCCAGTCCTGACTTCCTTTGGTGATCAACAGCAGTGTGGAAGTGTAAGCTCAATAAACCCTTTCCTCCCCAACTTGCTTCATGGTCATGATGTTTGTGCAGGAATAGAAACTCTGACTAAGACAAGGATGCTATTAAAAATAGTCATGTGTGAAAATGTGTTTCACAGGAATGTTAGAAAAGGTATATTACTTATGAAGTCTCGTCAGCATGACTCTTGAAACATGATCTGAATAAGAATACCAATAGACATATTAATAAGACAGGGAAACAGTTCAGGGTCTCAACCTTAGTCAAGGAACTACAGGCAAATAAGGAAAGCTCAGAGGGGTCATATTCTAAACACCTACATACAAGTAGCACTGAGAGAGAGAGAGAGAGAGAGAGAGAGAGAGAGAGAGAGAGAGAGA
>JADRCC010113354.1:0-23963 GCA_019843855.1 Hylomyscus alleni
CACACGCACACGCACACGCACACGCACACGCACACGCACACACACACACACACACACACACACACCTTTAAAAAACCCGACCAAAATAACTTACGGAAGGAAGGGTTTATCTTGCCTCAAAGTTTGGGTAGAATACCACAGCAGGAAGGCAAGGCAAGCATGAAGCACTGGGTCACACTGGATCCACTGTCTGGAAGCACAGAGAGATGAACGCTGATACTTGGCTTGCTTCCTACTTTGTATTCAGTTCAGATCTTCAAGCCCAAGGAGTGTGTACTGGCTGGTTTTGTGTCAACTTGACACAGGCTGGAGTTATCACAGAGAAGGGAGCTTCAGTTGGGGAAGTGCCTCCATGAGATCCAGCTGTGGGGCATTTTCTCAATTAGTGATCAAGGGGGTAGGGCCCCTTGTGGGTGGTGCCATCCCTGGGCTGGAAGTCTTGGGTTCTATAAGAGAGCAGCCTGAGCAAGCCAGGAGAAGCAAGCCAGTAAGGAACATCTCTCCATGGCCTCTGCATCAGCTCCTGCTTTCTGACCTGCTTGAGTTCCAGTCCTGACTTCCTCTGGTGATAAACAGCAATGTGGAAGTGTAAGCTGAATAAACCCTTTCCTCCCCAACTTGCTTCTTGGTCATGATGTTTGTGCAGGAATAGAAACCCTGACTAAGACAGAGTGGCTCATACTCATGGAAAAGGTGCTCTGAAAAGCCCTTCATAGACACACCTACAGCTGTGTTTCCATGGTGACTTTTAACCTCATCAAGTCAATGTTAAAATTAGCCATCAGGCTGGGCATGGTGGCTTTAATCCTGGGTAGAGGCAGGTAGATCTCTGTGTGTTTGAGGCCAACCTTGTTTACACAATGAGCTTCAGGACAGTCAGAGCTACATAGGGATATCTTGCCTCAAGAAAGAAGGAAGAGGAGGAGGAAGAGGAGAAAAAGGAGGAGGAAGAAGAGAAGGAAGAGGAGGAAGAGGAGGAAGAGGAGGAGGAGGAGGCTTGCTACCCTAGCAGATGTAGGCTTGCTTCCCAGCACCCATATCAGGCAGCTCAAAACTGCCTGTTTTTCTGGCCCCAGGAGGTTTGATGTCCTTTTTCCAGCCTCCATGAGCAAGACACGTGCAGGCACAAATCCACACACAGACATACATACACATAATTTTTAAAAGCTTTTTTAGATTTTCATTTCTCTATGTGTGCACACATGCTGTGTGTGTGCAGTTACAGGCAGTTGTGGGCCACCTAACATGGGTGCTGGGAAACAAACTCAGGGTCCTCTAGAAGAGTAGCAAGTACTGTTAACCTCTAGGACACTTGTAAGCCACTGCTCCAGACCTGTGCTTTATCTTTTAAATCTTAAAAAAAAAATTAGACAAAACTAGTGGTTTAGCCTGTCGTCCTAAGATGAGGGTTAACAGCTATTGCCTTCTAGGATCCTGTGAGAGGAAAAAACACACACAAATGTAGTGAATAGGTTGAACACACAGAACAGCTTTCTCATTTCCACAGAGCCAGGAGGTCCCTGTTTCATTCTTAGAAGAGGGCACTGGAGCTCCAAGAAGTTAGACAGCCTGTCCTTTAGCCACCCATGGCATTAGGGGAGACAGGACCAAAGTCTTCTGGCAATGACTTCTCAACTATATGGGACGTGGACTCTGCTTTCCTTACCTGCTTTCCTGTTATAGCTGTCCAGGTGGCAGAGGCAAAGGCATCCTGGCTTTCAGAGAGTCTCCTGCATCACCCCCTCACTAGAGTGGGACCATCTGCAGGACCCACGTACATTGGGGGAGTCCCCCTGGTATAATCTGCCATCTAGATACTGACGTTCTGCAAGAGTTGGGCATCACAGGGCCTCATGAGGTGAAACACGCTCATACTGGTATGGGAGGTACCTTTGGGGTGTGTGCTTGTTTCCCTCTTCCAGTGAGATGTGGTCCTTGGTTGTGGCTGCAGTGAGACCAGGACCACACCTGCCTTGCCCGTCCAATCAGCTTCTTCCTTGTCTCCCTCTACCCTTGCTACATCTTGCTGTCACAGAAGGGAGAGGATCTGGGATCTGCCTGGTACAGCAGAGTAGTGAAACTCTGCTTGGAGAAAATGGGGAAGCAGGCTCCTGCCTGTCTTATTCCCTCATCAAGTGCTTTGTTTGATATCGTGAGACAAGAACTCATATAGTCCAGACAGGTCTTGAACTCCCAATGTAGACAAAAACGACTTTGAATTTCTGGTCCTCCTGCCTGTACCTCTCCCTCCTGAGATTACAAGTGTGTACCACCACATCTGCTTTATTCAGCTTTGGAGGTAGAACCCAGGGCTTCCTGCATTCGAGGGCAAACACTCTGCCAACTGAACCACACCTCTTGGCCAGCAAACGATTACTGAGTGTCAGTCGTGTCTCCAGGACTAGGTAGATAGTAGAGGGAAAAAGGCAAAGTTTCTGTGCACATGACTGGCATTTTCTATAAGGAGATAGCAAAAGTGAGGGAGGGGGGAAACAGTCTGGTTTCTGACAGCCCCTGAGAACCATCCCACCCAATGGTCCTATTAAATACTTGCATCTGTCACCAGGCTTTCTTCTTCCTACCTAGGGCTGTCAGTCAAGGTTCCTGTGCACCGTGGTAGGATTACGGCTAGTCTAGGGAGATCCCAGGGGATCAGAAAGAAGGCAATTTAAATGCAGCCACACTCATGGGAGACACCATGGAAGACAAAGACAGCTTAGATGTTGAGTTTTAAGGAGCATAAAGAACTTCAGGGTCATTAAAAAAAAAAAAAAGCCATATAGTTGACCAAAGAACAAACTTCCATTTTTTAAAAACATAATTATAGGTATCTTTTATTATTGAACTATGTTCCTTGTTTTAAAAAAAGGAAAGTAGAAATACTGTGACTGAACACACAGGAAGAAAATGCCCATCCTCCTGGCTATTACTGTGGTGACCACAGATAGAGCCCCACAATTTCAGTTGCAGGGGAGGGTGGATAGGTGGGCGGGTGGATGGATGGATAGATGGGGTGAATGCTGGGTGATAGATGGATGGATGGATGGATGAGTCGATGGGTGGACGGATGGATGGGTGGGTGAGTGAAGGATGACTAGTGTGATGGATGGGTGGGTGGGTAACAGGATAAACAGTTGGATAGAAGGATGAGTGGAGAATGGGTGGGAAGATAGGATGGATACAATGATAGGATTCTATGGACACACTTGTTTTGAAAATTCCCTTGCGTAGGTGCGTGTACATGTTCGTGTGTGTGCATATGGAGCAGAGGCAGGTATCTCCCTCAGTTGTTCTCTATCTTCTGTAATCAGGCAGTTTCCTGTTGAATCTGGGGCTCATCCAACTCCACAAGTCTAGCTTGCCAGGTTGCTTCCCTGTGCTGAGATTATATGCAGGGCATGGCTACCTGGCATTTTTGGTATTTCTAGGTGATGTGTATCTTTACACTTGGGCGGCAAGCACTCTGTGCTAAGCCATCTCCCCAGCCCTGTGCCATCTGTCTACTTTCCAGGTCTTTTTCTTATGTCATGAGAATTTTTACTTCAGTTGCTAAGTTAACAGCTATATATCCTGATTTTCCTCACAGCTAGAGAACATGGTTCTAGCCAATAAAATATCTCAGGAAAGTTGATGTTTCCTCATTATAATGATAGGGCACTGGGTATGGTAACACACACCTGTAACCCCAGCCTTTGGAGGTTAAGGCCGGAGGATCATATGTTCAAGACCAGTCTGAGTTACATAGTAAGACCCTGTCTGAAAAACAAACAGAACTTGGAGGTGGTGACCCATGCCCTTTTTTTGTTTTGTTTTGTTTTGTTTTTCAAGACAGGATTTCCCTATGTAGGCCTGGCTATCCTAGAACTCACTCTGAAGATCATGCTGGCCTTGAACTCACAGAGATGCAACTGCTTCTGCCTCCTGAGTGCTGGGATTAAAGGCCACCAGCACTTGAGAGGTAGAGGCAGGTGAATCTCTGAGTTTGAAACAAGTCTGATTTACAGAGCCAGGACAATGGTGGCACACACCTTTAATCCTAGCACTTGGGAGGCAGAGGCAGGTGGATTTCTGGGCTCAAGGCCAGCCTGGTCTACAGAGTGAGTTCCAGGACAGCCAGGGCTACATAGAGAAACCCTGTCTCAAAAAACAAAATAAAACAAACAAAAAATAAACAAAAAAGAAAACAAACAAACATACAAACAAACTGAACCAGTGGATGGTAAGAGTTACTGTCCCACTCCTGGAAGGCATGGGCATCAGTTCCCTGGAGCACCTTAAGCCCTGTGGCCAGGCCTGGGTCTGAACCTTCCAGGGTTCCTCATCACCCAAGGCAGGATGGGTCTCTGTACTGGCTGGTTCTGTGTGTCAACTTGACACAGGCTGGAGTTATCACAGAGAAGGGAGCTTCAGTTGGGGAAGTGCCTCCATGAGACCCAGCTGTGGGGCATTTTCTCAATTAGTGATCAAGGAGGTAGGGCCTCTTGTAGGTAGTGCCATCCCTGGGCTGGAAGTTTTAGGTTCTATAAGAAAGCAGGCTGAGCAAACCAGGGAAGCAAGCCAGTAAGGAATATCTCTCCATGGCCTCTGCATCAGCTCCTGCTTCCTGATCTGCTTGAGTTCCAGCCCTGACTTCCTCTGGTGATCAACAGCAATGTGGTAATATAATCTGAATAAACCCTTTCCTCCCCAACTTGCTTCTTGGTCATGATGTTTGTGCAGGAATAGAAACCCTGACTAAGACAGTCTCTATCTCAACAATGCAATGAGGCAGCACTGGTGCCTGTCACTTCAACTTTCAAACCGTGTGGCTGTTTTGTGAGCATCCACCCTGTTCCCCCACCTCCCTTGGCAGCAGGGTATTGGCAGTGCTGATCATCCAAGGTAGGTGAGAGCCCAGCCTACCTGGAGCTTAGGCTGTGTGGAGGAGGGGGTTACTGTCTGAGTCAGAAGCAGCTTTGGATGAGAAAAAGCAGTACAGGATGTGGAAAAGTCAACTTCGAGAGTGCTTCCTTCCCCTCAGTGAGTGTGAGAGGCAGAGAGGGAAGGAACGGAGGTCTCCTGCCTCCAGCCAGGGCTGAATCTGCTAGACAGGCGCCTTCTGTGATACCCATTTTATAGATGGGAAGACTGACAATTTCATAACCAGAGCCCTGATCCTGCTGCATCTGTTGCTAGCTGCTGCAGCATTTCCTTCACTGATCTTAGATCCGGATTCCTCAGGCTTCTCATGTCGACTGAAGACCATCATCTCTCCAGGCCTTCAGTGTCAAAATGGGACTGCTAGAGTAGTCAGTTTTGTGGAATAAGCAACTACTGGGTTCTTGCTCTTTCTAGTGAGAGTCGGCCATTATTGAACTATTCTGGCCATATTACAGTATCATACATGTCTGGTCGTGTGTGTATGTGTGTGTGTATGTGGCTGGCTGTGTGTGTATATATACATATTATATACATACATTATATATTCATATATGTTTTATTAGGTTGACTTACATATATTCATTATATTTGTTCTGTCTTGAAAGCCCTAATGGCAAGGGCCTGGGTTTTATCCCCAGAACTCATCTTGAAAAAGCAAGATGCTGTGGCCTATGCCTGTAATCCCAGCACTGGGGCAGATCCTTCGGTTCAGTGGTCAGCCAGCCAACCCCGCCTTGCCAGCTCCAGGTTAGGAGATGCACACAATGTGTTTTGAAGGCCCTGGTCTCCTCGTTATGGTTAAAATCAAATAATACCTTCATGGTTCGGTTCATCTATGTCCCTTATCCCTAAAGATACTGGGGTCTATGGAGTCAGGGCCAGACTGAAGCACTAAACCTCCTGAGAACCACTGGTCACTTTCTCATTTGAGGGCTACCACCTGATCTGTGCTGTTCCAGAATTGTTATCAGGAGGGATACAAGGGAATCCCATCCTTGACCCATCATTACTGACCACTTACTGTCAGTCCCGGGATGAGGCACTAGCCTCTCCCTGACTCTCATGTCCACCCTGCTCTGGCTTTTGCTCAGATTGTCTGCTCTCTCTGGAGGAGCGTTGCCTGCCTCAGGTCTCTCTTCTAATCTGCCCCTCTCTGGCAAAGAAGCATTTGGGTCCCTCTTTTGACACTGCAATGAGGCAGCACTGGTGCCTGTCACTGGCTGCCTTAGGATCTGAGCCTTGGGCTAGCCACATCTCTTGTGCATTCCTTCCTCAACTTTCAAACCATGTGGCTCTTTTGTGACCATCCAGCCTGTTTCCCGACCCCCCCTCCTGGGTGTTGGCAGTGCTAGGAATGGAACTTGTGGCCTTGTGCTTGCTGGGCAAGTACTAATGAGCGGCACTTCTGTCCCTGAGGCTAAAGGGAACTGAGTTTCTGACCTAGGGGAGGGAGAAGGGAGAGCTCTGAAGAGCTGTCAGGTGATGGCCAGGTACTCCTCACCCTTAAAGGGGAAGCCGTGTCTGCTAGACCATGGGATTAGGTGTTTCCAACAGCATCCCGTTGGACCTCAGCACCCTCTGATGGGTCTGGAAACCGAAAAAGACTAAAACAGTGCTGTGTCATGTCCTTGTCAACCCTGCCTCCTCCTGTCTTAGTGGCTCCATGCAGCTGACCATGAGGGGCAGTGAAGGAGGGAAGCCCCATTTACCAGCTCACCAGCATCATGAACTGAGACACAGTCCTGGCCCTGGAGGGGCATACAGGCTAATAGCACTGTGTACACATGCCGGGGTCTGGGGGCGGGGGTGTGTGATCAGATGGCTGGCTTGGCAGGGTTGGCAGTTCTTCCAAGAAACACTTGTTATTACTCTTAGTTTTTAGCTAAAATCTTAAATTAAAATTCATTAGATGGTAAGAATAAAAAAAATCCCCTTTGCATAACCATAAAATTTTCTCTTTATTTAAAAACAGTAAGGTGTAAACATACAATTCAAAGCCAAGCACAGACTTTACACAGGCATCAGGTAAACAGGTCCAACCACTAAGCACAGAAGACATCTGTTTAAACAAGTGTGATGCTCACATCCATGTCGTATCAAAATACAAATGTGAAACGAAGCCTTGGAAAAGACACAGTTCATGGGACGCTTGTGTGAGATTTTACATTAGTACCTTACAGAGACAGTGAGGACACCAGTACTCACCCCTAGCACATCAGCCGAATGTATACCTACTCTGAAAATGTCCCATCATCACTACCTTTGATGCTGCCCAATCTGAGCATTGGTTTTCTGAGACAGGTTCTCTCCACACAGCTCAGGCTGGCCTTCAACTTGATCTTCCTGCCCCACACTCCTGCATGCTTAGAACATAGTGTGCCACCATGCTTCACCCAATCTATTTTAGAGTACTTTATGAAAACAACAGAATCTCATGGTAGTGATGTAAACAGTATCCCTGCTCTAAGTGCTGAGGATGGAACGTGGCACCTTGTGAATGCTAGGCAAGTGTTCTCTCTATCCACCAAGCTACAGCCTCAGCCTGAGGTAAAGAACTTCTAATCTTAAAAATAAAGTGGAGATTTAGAACTCTGAGATGTGATCTGCTTAACCCAGGACCAGGTTTTTTGCTGGTAAGCTTACAGTGTAATTCAGATGTATACCGCTTCCTTTCCTTTTTAGATTTATTTATTATATTAAGTACACTGTAGCTGTCTTCAGACACTCTAGAAGAGGGTGTCTGATCTTGTTAAGGATGGTTGTGAGCCATGTGGTTGCTGGAATTTTAACTCAGGACCTTCAGAAGAACAGTCAGTGCTCTTAACCACTGAGCCATCTCTCCAGCACTACTGCTTCCTTTTCTACTTCATTTAATCACAAGGAAGGAATACTTAGGCCCTGCTGGTGAATCACACCATCTAGCTCTAAATAAATTCATGACTAAAACTCTGCATCAGGGTCTCTCCCCTAGATATAAACATGACCTTGGAGCCGGGGGGTGGTGGCGCACGCCTTTAATCCCAGCACTTGGGAGGCAGAGGCAGGCGGATTTCTGAGTTCGAGACCAGCCGGGTCTACGGAGCGAGTTCCAGGACAGCCAGGGCTATATGGAGAAACCCTGTCTCGAAAAACCAAAAAACCAAAAAAACCCATGACCTTGAAGAAAATGATCCAAGAGCACTGCCTCCTGCCTGTTCTGTTGACAGAGCTGCCATGTCTGCCCAAGCTGGAAGTAAAGCTACCATAGGTGCAGCTTTAGTTCCATTTAAGGACAACTTACCTATTTAAGTTGAGCAGCAGACTCAAAGCAGATTTACCTTCAAGAACTTCTTAGCTTCAAGAAAGAGCAGATAAGAAATAACCATGCCAGTCTGAGGTACACTCTACAGTGTGACACTTTGGGACACTGGTGCTTCTCCATAACTAAAGCCAGACTATCCACTTTCTTGTACCCTGCAGGACATCCTTCCAAGCCGATACTTCAAGGGGAAAGTAAGGCTGCTGAGATTTTGCAGTCAAAGCCTAGGTGTGGTTACTCATGTTTAAGGTGTGCTGTGGTCAAAGAGCTCTGTGTATTTGACTGACTGTTGAGGGTCCATACCGCATTGGAATGTACTCCATTCAGCTCAGCATGAAGAGCCAACACTGTGGTGGCAAGGGGCTGGCAGTCAGCCCTGAGTTCCTTGGCCCTCTTACCATGAGATGCTTACTCTTTTTTTCTAGGAAGACCCACATGGCTTAGCCTTTAGAAATGTTTATCATTCTGTATTTTCCTGGCCCTGAATACATCCTAGTGCTGGGAGGCACCTCTTGGGGAAGGTAAAGTAAGAAGAGGATGACTGGAAGCTGAGTCTGCTCTATTTCAGAAACTGTAGCTGCTTAGCAAACCCAGGTCATTTAGCTGCTATCAGGCACGCAGGACTCTCAGACTAGGGCTATATTCCACCATCTGCACCTTATTTGATATCAATATACCCAATCAAGTGACTTAATAATTATTTTTTTTAAAGATTTATTTATTTTATGGGTATGAGTACACTGTAGCTGTACAGATGGCTGTGAGCTATCATGTGTGTGGCTGCTGGGAATGAACTCAGGACCTCTGCTGGCTCCACTTGCTCTGGCCCAGCTCGCTTCGGCGTAATTCACTGTAGCTGTCTTCAGACGCACCAGAAGAGGGCGTCAGATCTCATTACAGGTGGTTGTGAGCCACCATGTGGTTGCTGAGATCTGAACCTTTGGAAGAGCAGTCAGTGCTCTTACCTGCGGAGCCATCTCGCCAGCCCCTGACTTAGTAATTATTAACCCTTAAAAATTTCCCAATATTGGCGGCACAGGCAGGCAGACATTTAAGTTCAATGGCAGCCTGGTTTACAAGAGTTCCAGGGCAGCTAGAGCTATAGCATAGTCAGACCCCATCTCAAAAACAAACAAACAAACAAACAAACAGAAAAACAGAAAACAAAACAAACAGAAAACAAAACTTTCCCAATTCAATTCACTTGTTAAGCTTATTGCTAGGTTTAGCCTACATGCTTCCACACAGATGTTCTTAAAAACTTGCTAGACCCCAGAGGGACAAGTAGAACAATGTTACATCCCATCATAAACTTCACTGGTACTCATGACAGCTTCAAGTCTGGGGTGAACACATCAGGACATCGGTATGAACGCCAACCACAAGCTACCCATTCCTTCCTAGAGCAACAAAAACCATCCAGGCATGGAACCTGGCACACACACAGCAGTGCTGCAGCTTATAAGTTCTCTGTGGAGTCTGCTCCAGTCTTCTAAATGCAGGGCAGCAATTTGATGGCTACTCTTCCTCCCCCCTGCAGAAACAGCTACTATAGCTGCAACTGAAAGCTACTCAACTCCTCCCCGAAGCAGCACAGGTGAGTTCAAGCTGGAAGAGGCACAGCACAAGACTCTGGTGCCATTCCCACTTTTCCAAGATCTAGTAATCTGCCCTCCGTGGTCCTATATGCTGACCCCTGGAGTGGGATTCAGAAATGCACCACGCAGAAGGCTGCCATCAACCCCAAATTCTCTTTTTCACCCAGCTCTAAAGATCAACATCAGTGTGTGGTGTGTGTGAGGAGAGGGGGACATCCGTACTGGCTGTGGAAACACATGGATGTGGCTGGATTTCAGAGTCCTAAAAATGCTGCAGGGCCAGGCCTCTTGCTGAAAACTTGTGTTCCAGTTGCCACGTTTCTTCTTGTACACAAGTACAGATCCTAGAAATTCTGTTGTGACTTCTAATTGTTAAAATTTCACAGAAATGCACAAACTGCTTTAAACAATCAGGTTTTAAGTTCCCCCAAATTCCCTGTGAGAACACCTAGGGAGACTGACTCCAAAGAGCAAGAGAAAGGAAGCTTGGCATGCATGGTAGACAGACTAGGAACAACCATCAATACCGTCCCCATCCTCTGAGGAGTGACAGCTGCAGGCTCTGCTGCAGCCATGCAGTCTGAACTGGGTCACTTAGGGCTCTTTCCTTGTTGCCCCTCAAGTCTGGACAGATATTCTTGAAACAATCCTATGTTAGGACATTAACGACCCCAACAAGCAATCCATTAAACACACGGCACAGGGCAACAGTCTTAATAGGACATTTCAGAGCAGCTTCTGAAGTGCCTCTCAGGGCCTGTGCCCAGTGTGCAGGAAGTGTGGCAGGGTGCATGTGCTCTGTCTCTCGCCGTGGTACCCAAGACTAAGACATTATTTCTTTTGCTAAGGATATAAAATCAAAGTGGGAAAGTATGTTAAAAATAATACTAATGATAAAAAAGGACCATCAAGGAGTAAAACATTTCCTGTTCTGTATTTCCTACCTCACTTTCCAATTGCACAGTTTCAGAAATGTGTCCAGTTCATTAGCACCAATCCCAGGAAACTTACTCCAATACCCCAACAATGACTCCAGAATGCTTCAGGTCTGGGTTAAGAGCTAGCAGTCAATTGATAGCGCGTGTCTCCTCTTTAAGCCCACAGAAAAATACCTGAATTCCAAAGATTAAGGACCTTTGGCAAGAGAGGAAATTCTTAGGTCTTCCACTTGAGCTGCACATGCTTGTAGCACAGAGCTCAAGGACCTCCAATTCCATCTTTCTCCAGTCTCTAGATTAGCCTCCCCTCCAAATACTCAGTGAGATGTCCGGATAAGTCACTGTTAGAAATACTGAAGCTTCAATCTAATACTAAGAGAAGATAATACTTCTTCTGTATGTACAAATATCTAGATTACCACAGGGGCATGAAGTAGGGCTGTGAAGAGGGCAGGAGCACTTAATCTCCTCTTACATATTAAAGAGAAAATCTGATAACAGGAGATAAAAATGACAATTATTTGCTTCTAATAGTCACCTGATCATTTGATACATTAAGATGATTTTATTCTCGGCTTCAAAAATATAGTTTTAGGAAAATGTCTTCCATATGAATGAAAACGAGTCAATGGGCAGATGAGTCTGCTGAGCAAACATCAGTCACAGACAGCTAGCTTTATATATACTTTAAGGTGTACTGGCACATGCAGTGTCACGTACCAACCAAGTTCAGCCCTCTGGAGTCACAGGCAGTCCCTGACCAAAGCAAGGACAGAAACCTAACTCACAAGAAGGTCCTTAGATTCTCTAGAAGCAGAGGCTTCTGCTCAAACTGCTTTAGGCAAGACACTTGGAAAACAAGTGGTCCTCATTGGTGAGGAGCTGGGGATGGCTACCGTTCCCCTTTAAATGACTCAAACTCTCTGAATTTAGTCATTTAAAAGATAGCCTTCAGTCCTTGAAGATGGAGTGTGCTGGTGCAATGAGCTCCTAGGATGACTCCCTCCTTCCAGCTAGAAGAGTGTCTCTCCACTGAGCAGTGCCAGGCTCTCTCCAGCCCACTTGCTCTTCAGGCTTCAGGGCACTCTCTATAGCCAACTTCATATCCTCCGTCGTCCTCACTGAACTCAGAAGACAGGAGAATCACAGAAAGGACAGGGACTCTGTAGCAACCTCTTAATCCAGTCAGGATCTGCAAAGGAAAGCCAGAGGGACCAAGCATCAGCCTCAGGAAAGGCTGACAGGACAAGGTAGGATGATAGACGGAGAACTGAGGTCAACTAAAAGCAGAAACAGAATCCATGCTGCCAACATGTAACCTTGAAAGAATTAGCAAAAATCAGTACAGACTGAGTTTTAAATAGAATACTCTTGCTTTCTGTTTACTGTGTTTGATTCTACACACTTGTCTCACTGGCCTGTTTGGTTGGAGTGTAGGGTCAGCGAAGGCAACACCAACACACCAACAACTGACATTCTCAGGACTATCAGATGTCTGATCTCTTGCTTACACCTAAGATCTTATTTCTAGCTAGTGCTCTCAGAGACAGCAATGTGCTAAAGAGCATACAGACCAGCCAGGAAGTAGCCATCAGTGGCTTCTAGAAGAGCCATACCTGCACTAGAATGCAACAGTAATGCTGTTTCTGTATACAGCATCTCTTGTAGAGCTGCCTCCCAAATACAGCTCCTACACGCTCCCTTGAGTCAGCCCTAACACTGGACTGAAGCCCCATCCCATTGTCAGCTGACACAGGGCACACACAACAGGCAGCATGCATTAACTGGTCCTGGCTTCACAGTAACTGCAGAGAGCACACTCATTCTGCACTGAACTAAGGGCAGGAAACTAAGTGGTGTCAAGCCTGACTCCACCCCCACCCCAAAGCTAGGGCAGCACTCACCTTCTGGAACAGGATGCCTGGCGATGCTGTCATGGAGCAAACACCGTCTGTATATCAAGCTCTGGCAGGACTGGTAGGTTAGAAAGCACCTGAAAGAAGACAGGAGTCCAGTTAGAGGGTGCTCTCTGGGCCCACGCTTACTAGGGCAATGCTTCCCTCTGTGTGGCCAAATCTATACCAGCATTCTCTGAAGAGACACAGAACCTCTCTACAGAAAGTCCTAGAAGCATTCTTCCCTAACTGCATTCTCGGTATTATAAACAACACTCACATATCATATGCAAAGTCACTCTCATTACTTTTCAAGATAAGGTATACAGAACATCTTTAAGAGCCCTCAGGTCAGCCGTTCTCAACCTGTAGTTTGAGACCTGGGGAAGGTGTTGAATGGTCCTTTCACAGGTTACCTAAGACCAATGGAAAACAGATATTTACATTATGATTCATAACAGTAGCAAAATTAGTTATGAAGTAGCAATGAAAATAATTTTAAGATTGGGGTTGAGGTCTCTGGGAGGAGTTGGGGTACAAAAGGGAAACAAGAATATGATTTAATTCTATTTACTTAAAATATGTTTTTAAATGTTAACAAATTCAGACAAATTGAAATCATGTAACTTTTCTCATCATAATGTAATAAAAGTTAAAAAAAAAAAAGATTGGGGGTTACCTCAAAATGAGGAAATGCATTAAAGGGTGGCAGCATCAGGAAGGTTGAGAACCACTGACTTAGGTACTGGGGTGGAGAGAGAGCTCTGAAGGTAAGAGTGCTCACTGTGTAAGCCTGAGGACCTGAGTCCAGACTCTAGCACTGATGCAACAAGTCAGTTGGGTTCCCACCACATCTGTAGCTCAGTACAGAGCAGGGCAGAGAGAGGAGAATCCCTGGGGCTTGTTGCCAGGCAACCTAGCAGAAAAGTGAGGGCTAGTCCAGAAAGGGGCTTTGCAGCAAAGGAAAAAAGTGGAGAGTGATAGAGGATGCTCATTCTAGTCCAGATTCTACACTCAAGAGTGAACATATACCTCAGGCACATGACCATACACAATGTACACCCCCACTCCATACCCCCTTCTCTTTAGGTACTGATGATAAAATTCATGGTGCAAAAGAATGGAAACTAGCAAAGTCTTAAATGCCCAAAGGGGTCGGTTCAATTCTGTCTAAGGAGGATTTACTGAACGCCCGCCAGAGGAGAGAGAACAGGAAGGGTATGAGGTGGAGAGAGTTTAACTAGGCTCTGGAGGAAGAATTCCAAGGGGCAGCAGTATTTAGGTAAGCAACTAAGGATTAGGAAAAAGGAGATTGGGAGAGGGCTCCAAAGTTGACCTTGGGACTTGGGTATACAGAAAAAGAGCTTACCAGAGAGAAATTATACCAATGCATTTTGGGATTAACCTTAGTCAGAAAAATGGAAAACAACTTTTGTGAGACAACTCACATAAGTGGGAGGTATAGGCAGGCAGTGTTAACCGTGTGTGGGCTCTGAGCTGCTCCCCAATACCACTCTACCTATAAAATGGGAATCTGCCTTGTGTGTGGCCACTGTGAGGATACAGTCACAATCCTGTCCCAATCTGTCTGCTGGGACAAGCTGGCTGCTCAAAAGATGCTACTTTGATGACGAGCCTAAAACTTACCCCAGTATTAGACTGCTAATTGTTTACTCCCTTCAAGGAAAAAGTCTGAACAAACTAAAAAGCAAATATGTCAATGAGAGAAGCAATCCGAGAGTACCCATATGACCGAAAGCTCCAGCTCCACCTCCACATTAAGAACTAACTCCTGGGTGGTGGTGGTGGCACAGGTCTTTAATCCCAGCACTTGGGAGGCAGAGGCAGGCGGATCTCTGAGTTCGAGGTTAGCCTGGTCTACCGAGAGAGTTCTAGGACAGTCAGGGCTAGAAGAAACAAAGAAATCCTGTCTCAAAACAAAACAAAACAAAACAAAACAAAACAAAACAAAAAAAGAATTAACTCCTGGCCAGGCAGTGGTGGTACACATCTTTAGTCCCAGCACTTGGGAGCAGAGGCAGGCAGATCTATGAGGTTGAGGACAGCATGGTCTACAGAGTGAGTTCTAGGACAGCCAGGGCTATACAGAGAAACTGTGCTTTAATTTCTTCTGCCACCCTTAAGAGAAAATGGAAGCCTGGTTGGACATGGTAGCATATGCCTGGGAGGTTGAGGCAGGAGGATTTTTATGTTTGAGGCCAGTCTAACAATATAGTGAGATCTGTCAACAAAACAAGAAAGAGAATGAGTAAATGCTATGTGTAGTATAGGCCTGCTTTAGTTAGATAAATCTAACATTTCTACTGAGTAGTAGCAGACACTGATTTAGAGTCTGTGCTCACACAAGTGCCTAGTCCAAAGGAAGGGTATTAGGCAAAGGTATAAAAGTGCCTTGTGTGGTGGTGCATGCCTCTGATCACAGCATTCAGCAGGCAGGGCTTTGTGAGTTCAAGGCCAACCTGAGCTACAGGAAGACTCAGCCTTTAAAAAACGATCAAACAACAAAGAAAAAGGAATGAAATGGGGTTATAAGGAGAAAAGCAACAAAGTAGAGGGATCCAGAGCACTAGGTGGAGCATGTGCATACGTGAGAGAAAGCTAAGGGTGCATAAGGAATCTGCTGTGTCCCTGCAGATGTCCTCCAGTGGGAGAGGGCCTTACTGACCTAAGCAGGTGGCCAGTTCTCCTGAGCTCAGAGCAGAGATGAGGGTGGGAGAGGCTGCAAGTCACTGAAAGAGTTTTAGCTTTCCCACCAGAAAGGGTCAGCTCTTGGAGAGCTTTTGTTGGTTTTGTACCTTGCAAATGCTAGAAGTATGCTCTCTCAGAGACCCATACCCTAGGCCTAGAGAGAGTACTGAGGACTGACGTGACAAGAGCAGACAAAGACTGAGTGTCATGACTACAACTGCAGAGAACTGACTGAGGCTGGAGTATGGGAGCAACAGGCCAGGGGAAGAAGCTGTCATCATGTGCATGAACAGTGGCGGGGGCGGGAAGACAGCTAAGGAGGCAAAAATGAAGCTGGGGTTGGATTCCATGTGAAGTCTGCAGCAACACTTAAATAAAGATGCCAAGCAGGCAGGAAGTTAAGCTGCAAGTCTGACTGAAGCAGATACAGGTGTCTGTGTACAAGCAGTAAGAGAACGCTTTAGGAATGGTGAGTGACCAAAGGCTAGGTCTAAGGAAGGCACTGTGGAGATGACACAGGAGGCTGGAGGAAAAGTAGGGAGCATGGTGTCTTGGGAGAAGGTGATGATGCATCTCATGGAGGGAGGGAGTGCTCACCAAGGTCACCTCTAAGGCCAGACTAACAGGACAGGAAGAGGTAAGGAAAGATTCTCTCATTATGAAAACTCTAAGTTATTGTTTTTGCTATCTGACAACTTCAATTCTGATTATTCTCTCTGATGCCCTCTCATCTCCTCTCCAATGCCTGTTACTATGAAACTTAGCCAAAAAAGCACACAAGTATGACTCAAAGGTCCCAACCCTGCAAGGCAAACAGCAACACAAGCAAGCACAGACAGTTCTATTTGTCAAGCAGATCGGCCCTGGATGGTGGTTCTGTGCTGCACTAAACTGAGTCATGAGGGTGAGCAGCCTTGGGGGCTTACCGGAGCCAGATGTGCCCATTGGAACAAACAGCTTGCTTGCGATCTGTGAATGGCAAGATCTCCTTACACAGACTGCAGCGCTCAGGGAAGGTCTGCTTGTTCATTTTCTTGGAGATATGTCCAATCAAGACCTGGTAAGACATCACAGGTGGCAGAGTTAGGAGTGAATATGGGTTTCTGGGAGCGAAGGCTACTCACAGTGAATACAGGATTGTGCCAGGACCTAGAGGTGCACCTCTACAGCTAAGCTGAAGAGTTCAAAACCTGCACCTTCAACCAGTGTTAATGGCAAAGAAAAGTAAATAGATCCAGTGACTTCAACCTGTAGGGTGGACTTTACTCAAGGGAGAAACCTCTAAAAATCAAGCTCTCCTTTCTTGCTTCGTTTTAGCTGTTTTAGTAGTTATAGTTTTTACTTATGGTGCTTTCAGGAGGAAATCCATAATCTCCCTAGGTGAAAAATGTGATGTTTGTAAAAATATATAAATGTATAGTCTTTAAAAAGCATTTACTTTTAAGATTTTGTTTGTGTGTGTGCCACTTGTGTGCAGGTGCCCACAGAAGAGCCCTGTAGCTGGAACTACAGTGGCTGTGAATCACCAAGTGGACGATGGAATACCCTGGGTCCTCTAGAAGAGCAGGAGGTGTTTGTAACTGCAGATCCTTCCCTTTAGTCCACAATGTTTAGTCTTTTGTCAAAGTTAAAATTCTTCCCCTTCTGAGGGCTCAAAGACAGACTGGTCTAGTAGCACCTGAGATAACTGTGAGTGACCCAGCATGGGAGAAGTAGATGCTTTTCTTGGCCTTACTAAGAGTGCTGTGGGGGTGGGGTGGGGTGGGGGTGTAGGAGGTTCCTAGGACTGAATGTGGGGCCTTGCAAGCACTAGGCAAGTACTACCACTGAACTCCATACCTGTCTCTTTTAATTTTTAATTCTATGACAGGGTGGCAGTAAGCTGTGCAGACAGTCTTGAACTTGCTATACTTACTTTTAGCTCAGCCTCTGGAATAGCTGGATTAGATTACAGGCCTGTGCCTGGTTTAAGATTACATTCACTAAAGACAAATGTCTAAAAAATATATGTCTATTTTATTATTTGCTGAAATACACCTCCCCCTATATCATACTGCCTTACAGGCATGGAGTATATAAACCAACCCTTAAGACACTTCTTTTACTAGTAACTCGTGTCCTTCCCAGGTTTGAATGTATTTATGCTTTACCTCTTTTGGAAGTTTACAAGATTTAGTAATTTGAGTTAATTAACTCACCCAAATCTCAAAGGGTATCTTAATCGTTAATTTGAGCTAGTCATTTCAATTCTTTAATATATAACTTACAAACTTTTGTGGGATTTTTGTTTTCGTTTTTTGTTTGGTTTTTCAAGACAGGGTTTCTCTGTGTAGCCCTGGCTGTCCTTGAACTCAAAAATCCACCTGCCTCTGCCTCCAAAGTGCTGGGATTAAAGGTGTGCACCACCACTGCCTGACCTTTCCATTGTTTTTATACTGGCTTAGCCAGAACCACATAGCCATGTTAGACATGGGTCTGTAAGCACAGAATGTCCTAAACAAGAACCCTAAAGTCAAGGATGAACACTACCTTCCCTAAATTATTTATAATAATTCTAACCCAATCCCATGTCAGTGAAAAACAATATTCTTCCAGACAATTTAGAACACAGGGAAACAAGGTTTAAACATTTACTTTTAAAGAAAGAAGTCACTTATATGACTAGTACCTCTTACTGTGTTTAAGATCACTGCAATTGTCCTGTGTGCAGCAGTTTCAGGGGCAGAGAAATGCATTGTGAATAACTTGGCAGGGACGAAACTATCTGGACTTCTTGTTTTCAATGAGCCTTTAGGCAGCGAGCATCAATTTCCAGAGAGAAAGGAACCCTTGTGATTTAACCTTTCAGCACACAGCCTGTTCCTTGGTAGGGAGCTCTTTAGGATTCAGATGTTCTAATGGTGTTCCTCTGACCAAGCCTGGGAGGCTATGCAGTAGTTGCTTTTCTGCAAGAATCTTCAGAACCCATAGGATGATAGCCTGCACCAGGAACCTTACTGAGGAGTACACCATACCTATTCCTTATGCTTGTAGCCTTCCTGGTCTCTGGGGGAACTTGACATCTGTGGAATACACTGCAGACAAGACTTTTATATTGTCCCAGTACCAGGCTGTTATAATATAACAGCCTGGTTTAAAAAAATAAACTGGACTTAACAATTGTTTTCTTTACAATATCCAAACCTTTCAAATAGAAAACATACACCACAATAAAGCTTTGTAAAACATGATAGAAGACAGTACGGGTGGGCATCTCCACTCTGTGACTATCTATTGTCACACACCATTTGCCACTGTAGACTCCTTAGCTCATCCACAGCCTGAAAATGTCATCTGGCAACCCCTGCAGATCACTCAAAGGCACATGAATGGAAGGAAGTGTATCCTCAGCATCAGTCCATACTCCCCATCTCCTCCCTTGGCCCTTCTACCTAGTGAGACGAGCAGACGGTTCAGTTGTGATAGACACCTACCTGTGCTGTTCTGTCATCATAATCCTCGTCAGACATCAGAAAGTTACAGAGCCCTCTGGTGGGTATGCTGGTGTTCTCCGTAATCCAGGTGTGCAGGTACACTTCTCCGAGGACCCGCTTCATGTGCTCCCTGGTCAGGTGCATCTCCACAGCCTCAATCTTCCCTTGGATCTCAAGGAGCTTTTCCTCTACGGGTTCACGGCCTCCAGTGTCTCCCACGGCAGTGAGTGAGTCCTCAGGAGTTTCCTCCGTGTCACCCTCTTTGTTCTTCTCCTGCAGGCCAGCCTTAGTCCCCTGCTTGGAGGTACCTTCTTCTTGCTGCTCATCCTCACCATCGCCCATCCCAGGTGAGTCAACCAATAAGATTTTTGAGTCCTCATGGGTGGGTTTCCATAAGGCCTCAGAAGGGGATTTCTGCATTGATTGATACAAAATCCTTAGAAGGAAAAGCTTAAAACGCCAAAAATAGGTAACCCCACTGCTTTCAATCTTTTTTTCCAAAGCTTCATGTAAAAACTGAGGAATATGTTTATCTTTTAAAATTTTCCAGCGGACTAGGTCAATCAAGTCCACCTGCTTAAAGAGATTCTGAACTGAAGACTCCAAGAGCTGAGCAGCTGCCTCTTCAAAGGTCTTGAGAGTAACAAACTGGACCTGGTAGTTCTTGTTCACAGGATGGAGGCCATTGATCATGCCCTCAGTGGTGATGATGGCCAGATAAGCACCACAGGGACTCACTGCAATGCCGTGAGTCCTCACTGAGCCAAATACATCTGAGAGCTTAATCAGCTGGTGTTCAAACTTCAATGCAACATCTGTAAAAATGGGAATCAACTGCCTCACCTTCCCGTCACTAGAGCAGGTGTACACTGTTCCATTCTGCTTGTCTGCAGTAATGGAGACGATGGGCAGTGAGTGAAGGCCTGTGACGTGGGAATTGTGAACATTCAGACCTGCCTTAGAGATCAGAAGAAGACACCAGAACACATAGGAGCCTCTTGCAGCTACCACTAAGCTACAGCTACACTTCTGGTAAGGGTGATAAAGTGGCACACATTTGATGCTGTGCACAGGCAACTTGTCCATTTCTTTCCACAAGACAACAGGCTGCCTTAAAGTAAAGTAGCCTTTGACTGCTTTGAGATTGACAGGGAGAATTTTTACAGGTCCAAAAGCACTGCCCACAATTAGGCCACTCATTTTCCTATTATTGTGCTCATATTCCCACCAAAACAAAACACTGGGGGAGCTGATTCCTGACTCAATAGTGTTGCATGAAGAGATGGACTCCTTCCCCACGAATGGCAGCTGGAACTGCCACACAGCTATATTCCCGTTCTCAAAGAGGACAGCCAGCAGCACGCTGCTCACATCCCGGCACTCATTGTTGTGCTTGACCTGCTGAGTGGTACAGATACTTGACCATTCCATTCTGACTGGAGTCTGCATGCTGTGTCTCCTCTGAAACTCAGCAAAATCCCCAAGATTTCCCTCGGGAGCCTCATTTTTAGACAGCCTATAACTAGTCTCATAAAGACGGTCTCCATAAATCTCGGTCAGATCAACCAGCTGAACCCACTGGAGTCTGTTGAGGTTCACCTGCACTGTCAGGCGATTGTCCATAGTCAGTGCTGCCAAGAGGCACCTGCCATTTGCATCACAACCCATGGGAGACCAGCTAGTGTATTTGAAACCCCGCATTGGGGGCAACGCCTTCCCCTCAGGATTGAACATCCTGTCCAGCATGAAAGTCTGGCTGATGGTGGGGTCTTTAGAGGAAGCAAACTTTTCCTTGCACTCAGCAACTTCTGTTTTTGAGCCAACCTGAAAATAAGAGATAGATAAGCTATCAGATAAATATCCACCCAGAGTAACTGTATTAACACACAAAATAATTTTATATCATACACATTATATTACTACATATTATACTAATTTTTCTTTTAAAGATTTATTATTATATGTAAGTACATTGTAGCTGTCTTCAGACACACCAGAAGAGGGCATCAGATCCCATTACAGATGGTTGTGAGCCACCATGTGGTTGCTGGGATTTGAACTCAGGACCTTTCGAAGAGCAGTCAGTGCTCTTAACCGCTGAGCCATCTCTCCAGTCCCCACATTATACTAATTCTGCTAATTTTGGCATTATGTACGTTTAAAAGATCAAACAGCCAGGTGTGGTGATGCATACCTGCTAATCCAAGCACACTGGAAACTAAGGCAGGAAGATAATATGTTTAACCAGCCAAAGCTAGGCAGAACAACTATCTCCAAACAAAACAAAAATTAATGATTTAAAAACTGAAGCATGTTTAAAGATTAAATGTTCACTTACTCAAAGAAATGGCTTTTTAAAAAATGATTTAGAATAAATGTGACTATGCATGGCTTGTCTATATTTTAGACAATTTTAGAATTGGCCTATGGAATACACACTAATCCTCAAGAGTGAGGGGAACACTTGGCTGAGCGAGTCACAAAACAGCAGTAGTTTTAAAAGTTGGGGAAAGATGTACCGATATTCATTTTTGCTACAATTAGATATTTGGATTTTTATACTAGTTCTGTGACACATGCTGAAGATAAATCAAAGGTCTCGAGTACATTTCCAGCCCAACCCCAGTCTCTTTATTTATTTTAACATGCCACGCCCCCCTCACCTTGTTGAGGTAAGGGCTCTCTTGTTTCTGCTGTACTTGTGGACTCCAGGTTAGCTAGCTGGTCAGCTTCCTCATGATTCTTCCATCTCTGCCTTCCATCTTACTATAGGAATGTTGGGATTAAGATGCAAGCCATCACATTGTGCTTTTCATTTTTCATGTGTGTTCCAGAAGTTGAACCAAAGTCATCAAAAGTCTGTGTTTTTTTACCTGCTAAACCTTACAGAACAACTCTAGGCCTTTTAATCTGCAGTTTCTTTAACAAATCATACACATTGCCTTGTCTACTACTCTTGCTGTAAGCAAGCTGGCTTCTATCAGACTTCTCTATTCCACCCACTGCTTATCCTGGCTCCTTGCCTGACTTGCTCCTTCCCATCTATCTTACCAGGTCTAATCTTAGGAGGCCTTCTCAGATCATTCTAGTTTTGTTTCATCACCCCCTTGTTTGGGTCTGTAACACGTATCATGTGCTCAGCCAAATGATGAAAGCTCTGTAAAAAGATTTTAAAGAGACAGTAAAGACAGAGGAAGTTATGACTAAAATTAAAGCCAGGAAGGCTAAAGTCAAAAAAGAACATAGGTTGATCTAAAGTTATTCCCATCACACACTGAAAATAGGAAGAACTCCATCTATTGTTTTTAGAGAGATGGATAAAAGGAATGGCACATCACAGAGTTAGGCGCATCAACCCAGCAAGTTCCAGGACAGCTGGGGATATGTGGCCAGACTTTGATCTCAAATAGTCAAGAAAACAAAGAATAAAAGTGAAAAAAAAAAGTGAAAAAAAAGAAGTTTCCATTTTGATTTTAGTGCCAAACTTTTTAAAGAAACTTGATCTTGGAAACGGAAAGAATAGGACATGACTACAAGGGAGTCCAAATCCTTTTAGTATATGGAGTTACTAAAAGTGACTTGATGATAAGTTTCCAAGCACTTGCCGGGTGGTGGTGGTGCACGCCTTTAATCCCAGCACTTGGGAAGCAGAGGCAGGCAGATTTCTGAGTTCGAGGCCAGCCTGGTCTACAGAGTGAGCTCCAGGACAGCCAGGACTATACAGAGAAACCCTGTCTCGGAAAAAAAAAAAAGTTTCCAAGCACTGAAGTAATGTTCTAGGACACAGGCAAAACTTGGAAAATAATCACTAAGAACCAGTGTCTACATGCTAGCAAAGTGTGAGCCAGAATAGACACCAATTTTAAAAGATCTTTAAGTGCATGCAAGCTATTAAGCCTACTGAATAACAGAATTCCTCAATGTATTAGCAGTAAACACTATGTGAGATAGCAATGCAGCTGAGGAGAGCTCAGTCAGTAAAAGGTTTGCCCCACAAACACAGGAACCGAATTCATCTTACACATGTAAGAGCTGGGTACGGTACATGCCTGTGATCTTAGGGAGTGAGGTAGAGGTAGTAGGCTCTTAGAGCTCAAGCTAACCTTTCCTAAAAGCCACTACAGAACACTATCCTAAAGCGCTTTCAGAAAAGACTCCTATGGACAGTTAAGTTCTGTAAATGCTAGCTATTACCCACCATTCCTCCTTGAAGTATCCAAGATAGAACCTTACATATGACTGATACTGTTTGAGCTGCGATCTAACAGAATCATGGAGCAACAGCTTCAAAAACGGTTCAGGGTTTAGTGCGTTAGCTGGTCTACATGTTTAAATCTGTAGGGATGATCAGTATGTAGGGCACAGAAGAACTGGTGATTTCTTTATACCACTGCAACAATAGAGGCCTCTCATGTAAACTATCAATTAGAGGCTACATAAAGATTTTCTACTAGTCTTTAAACAGTGTGGCAAATGTCAAATGTAGCAAAATGTCAATTTATCAGAATCTTAGTATCACCTTCAAATCCACACTTACAGCATTAACCTAGATTTCCTTCATGCCTAGAGACCATGAAGGAAAGATGAAGAGCATGAGGACACTGAGCGTGAAGGCACTAATGAACTCAGTGTCAGACATTAAGTGATAATGCTATATGCTAGGTGATGTTTTATGTATGTATACACGCAATTCTCCATAAAGCCTAAACAAGGTAGGCTTTACTATTTTGTCTTATAGCTGGGTCTATCTTGTGTCAAAGATATCCTTTCCCTCAGCCCAGCAATTAATCTTCTTACCTCTAGTCCAAGCAGTCTCACACTCCTAAACTACACCAGACCACTGTATCCTCAGGAACTGAAACAGCACTCAAGAAACTTCCTGGACTAACCTTCCTCCTCTCTACACTGGTGTCATTTTCTCTGACTCTAGAAGGAATCTTCAGCTCTAGGCAACACATCAATATTCAGGAAACAGTCCCACAAAGTCCCCTCATGATTAAAGATCCATGTGCACGAGTAGGATGCCTCGCTTGCCACCCTGAGTGGCCTTTCTGAGCTTCCTCATAAACCCAACACTATCATTGCTTTTCTTTTTTCTCTCTTTTTTCTTTTCTTTCTTTCTTTTTTTTTTT